>WBZZ01004562.1:0-32500 GCA_019918135.1 Paulinella micropora
GCACCATTTAGCGGGATATAATTATAACTGCCTGACGGCTCGTTGTTGGTATTTGTAGTAGTCCAAGCGTGAAGCAAACCAGTTGAAGATGTAAGCACTCCATAATTCGTATATCCTCCTGATTTAAAATGTAGTAGCGGGTCGTTAGTATAAGTGGGTCTTTTTCGTATTAATAAATTACCGCTGGAAGTTGTTGGAATTACTACCTCACCAGTCGAATTGATTGACATCGCGGTGTTAAATGTTATATTACTTCCTACCGCTACTCCTGATGCATATTGAAAAAGAAGATTAGTGCCTTTGGCTATCATAAAATTTGAGGTAGCAGAACTTGACTTATCATTAACCGCACCATCCCAATAACAATCAAATTTTAATGATATGTCGCTATGTCCGTTGTTAATTAATTGAAAACAAGGGTAATTTGGGTTGGCTGTCGTAAATGCTTGTATATGTGGCCCTGCTACACCAGATGTCCCGTATAATTCTAATCCCCCCGTGTATGCCGCCAATCCTCTTGTTGTTCTTCCCAATATTAATGGTTTATCTTGTGCGATCGTTATTTTGTCGCTCGTTGTTAATGTTGTTGTTGATACCCCAGCACTTGCGGTTATTAACCCTTTCGTCCATAAAGTCCCGTTTGCCCCATTCAACGACATCAACAATTGCTCTGCTGAATTTTCCCACACAAAACCCATTGTAGAATCATTAGCAACCCTAAACCGAAAACTATACGAACTAAAATCATTTCCTGAAACTGCCGTACCATTTGCCAAACTTTTGCTTGCTCCACCAGATGCCGCATAAATTCCCCAACTTGTATTGGTTGTATCCCATAGAAATATACCTTTTGCACTTGTCCCGTCTGTTGGCCCCTGAATTCCTATCTTTGCCCCGCTGGTATTCGTTGCCGATGTCAGTGTTCCCGTGTATGTAATCCCCGCATTTGCCGTTATTAATCCACTCGCGGTTGCTGTTGTTGTTGATATACCCGCGGTTGAAGTAATTGTCGTTCCTGTTATTGTTCCGCCATTTGTTATATTGTTTGAGTTCATATCTAAGGCACCATAAAATCGCATACCGCCAGCATTGTTAAAACGGACAATGTCGGACGAAGCACTTTTATTATCCAAAAGTTTTGAAATATAAAGTCCCGCCCCTTTACATCAGCCGCTACATTCGTAAATAGGTAGCCTCGTTGGTTCGCGGTTCCACTTGAAGCAGTATTTAGAGTAAATAAGAAATACTGATAATCACCCGTTGTCTGACTGAAAAAGATATCTCCTCCATTTTGGTTTAATATCCTCGCCCCATTATATGTTATATTCCCACCATTAATGATATCCACATTATTAAAATCGGCTTGGCTTAATAAGGTCAGTGCTTTTACATCATTTCTTGTTCCATTAAATATCTTAATTCCAGTTATTGTTTGGTCGCCTGTTAGTTTTACATTTTGCCCGTCCAATGTGTCCGCATATCCTTTTGTCGCCCCGTCCGTTGATAATGTCGGAGTTCCAAGGTTGGCTATTTTGCTACTATTACAATCTAGCCCCGAAGCATTTACCCAACCGACAATCGTCCCGTCAATAATAAAACTTATTTTTTTCGCAGAAATTTCAAAGTTGTAATATGTTGCAGTTTTCATATCCAAACTAGCAATTGACCCGATATTACTGGTAGAATTGAAAACGATAAATGTGCCCTTTGTTGTAGCATTTATTGAATTTCCAGTTATTTCAAGGGCACTGCTAAATGTCTTAATTCCTGCTATGGTTTGGTTTCCTGTTAATTTCACATTTTGCCCGTCTAATGTATCCGCATATCCTTTTGTTGCTCCGTCCGTTGTTGCTGTTGGTGTGGCTAAATTTGTTATTTTTCTATTGTTCAAAGATAGTGTCGTGCCCGTTGCTGTCGCGATTACATTATCATCCGCATATAAATCAACATATGACCCTGTTATTTGTATTGGATAATAGGCCGCGGTTGCTATTTTTTGTGCCACAATCTCTCCTATATTTGTCGCCGTATCAAAGGCAATACCAATACCATCAAAAGCGGTTGGACCAGTAGCACCCCGCACTTCTATTGTTGATGTAAATTTTTTGTTCCCTGCTATGGTCTGGTCTCCTGTTAGTTTAACAACCGAAGTGTCAAGAGTAGAAACATCCACACCATCAACAAGATTTACATTTGTTATGCTTTGGCTTTTCATATCAATCCCCGCACTCGCATTTACCACATTGCTGAATGTTTTGGTTCCTGCTATGGTTTGGTCTCCTGTTAGTTTGACGACTGCGGTATCAATAGCCGAAACATCAATACCGTCAACCAAATTTACATTTGTTATTGAAAATCCTCCCATATTTAAACTGCCCGTCATAGCCGTCGTGCCGTCCTTGGCCAGTTTCGTATCGGTATATGCTTTTGTTGAAGCATCGCCATCATAGAATGGTGCGGGCAGTCCGCTGATTGCTGTTGAGCTGTTAAAATTTAAAACATTATTTGTTAATGTCATTCCACCACCTGTTGTTGGAGCAAAAAGTATGGACGAGCCTACAATAGTTAGTGGATAGCCCGTGGCTCCACCCGCCTCCGACGAATAAATAGAACCCATATTATTGTTGTAATTGAAGAATAACTTGCCAGTGTTTAATGGATTTGAGTCTTTTACGGCTACATAAGTAGTAAATGTTTTGTTTCCTGTTATAGTCTGGTCTCCTGTTAGTTTAACCACAGAACTATCAAGAGCCGAAACATCAATACCATCAACATTACCGACATTTACTAAATTAAAACCTCCCATATTTAAATTTCCAAACATCATAGTGAGACCATCCAATCTAAGAAAAGGAGAAGCAACATTTCGCCATTGCCCAGTGCTGTAAATGAGCAGTTGGTTATCGGCGGGGGTGCCTGTTATGATTACATCACTTAAAGCATCTATTGATTTAGTTGCTATCCTTGTGTCAAAATCTGTATTAGCCCTTGCTGTGGTGTAGTATAAGTTAGTTCCTTCGGTTAAGTTAGTGGTTGATTTAGTGGTTAGTCGCGCATCAAACCTACCATCAGTATAGTATAGATTAGTGCCTTCTTTTAAGTCCGTTGTTGATTTTAAAGCCAACCTCGCATCAAATCGGCTGTTGGTAAAATAAAGATTTACGGGGTCAGCATCTTCTGGCACCCTATCTGTGTATAAGCCCACTATGTTTGTGTTCGTTAAATCAAGGTTGGCTATATCTAAAGAGTCAACCGCAATTTCTGATAAGCCTAAGAGCGATTTATATTGCGACATCTGAACCTTTTGAAAAAGCTTCACCAAAACCTGTGGAGGTGCGGAGGCGAAGTCTCTGCTATATATTGGATAATAATTAATCCGAATAAAAATTATTTTTGGTTAGATATACAACCGAAATGCCGAGAGGTAATAGAGAGATTGCCATAAAGAACCTTGAAAAAGCGACTGTGATGAAGAAACAGTATGCGAGGCAAAGAAAGATTGAAAGAGCTAGGGAATTACTCGCGGAGGAAGAGGCTAAGAATGTGAAAGAAATGAACGAAGACGAAAAGATGGACCACGTGTCTAAGAAACAGTTGGCAAAGGATATGATTGATGGGCGGGACGGTGAGCTAAGTGAGGAAAGCAGTTCGGAAGAAGAGGTTGAACAAGATTTTGTAGATATCGTTGCCCGTCGGGTTGCGGGTATAAAATTGAAGACTAAGCAGAAGAAGGCGAAGAAAGTGGTAAAAAAGAAAGTGGAAGAAGAGAGTGAGAGTGAGAGCGAAAGTGAAGAAGAGGAACAGCCCAAGAAAGGTAAAGGTAAGAAGACCGGCCGTGTTAATGTCAATGTTTATGCTGGACAGCCAGAGAAGTCAAAAAAAGAAAGTAATGATGTTTCAAAGATATTTTTAAAGTTCTAATATATATATGAGTGAAATTAAGAACCTACCATTAGATGTTCGCTTACACATTATGGACTACCTATATAATCATCATATGTATGACTTCACTAGTTGCTATGTGTGTGGATTAACACTGTGTTTAGCGAACCACCAGATTACGGCCATTGATGATAGTTTTGACAGATTTTATACTTACGAGTTTTGTTCTAATCATTGTTTTGAACTAGAAAAAAAAGAAAGAGCAATATATAAGGATACAGTATTAGGTGTCATTAAGTATTAGAAAGCGATGGACGACCATATACAAGAACTGAAAGAGCAACAGGCATTAGAACTACATTATCAAAAAAAACAAAGTAAGAAATGGAATACAATATGGGCTGATAAACCGTTGAAACAAGTGTTCGTAGATTTGGCGGATATGTCTAAGTTAAAAGATAAATCAGGTAATAAAAAATATGCTTTTATGTTGGTTTGGATTGACACTAATAGTAGATTTTTAGAAGTCAGACCGCTAAAAAATAAAACTGCGAATGAAGTATATACTGGTTTAAAATCTATTCCATATATTCCAGAAATCATTACAACAGATAGCGGTGGAGAATACAAAGGAGCAGTTAATAAATATTTTGATGAACATAACATTGAACACAGAACAGTTGAAGTAGGAGACCACAAAGCACTCGCAATAGTTGATAGAGTGATTAGAACTATTAGAAGGTGGTTTGATATACTATTTGAAACAAATGGAAACTTTGACTGGGTCTCATACATTGATGATATGGTTAAAGCTTACAATAATCGTTTTCATCCAACAATCAAAGCTAGACCAATTGACATCATAAATGGAAAAGCTACTAATAAACAAAAAATTGAAAGAGATGAGAGTATTAATGAATTTGAACCTGGTGATAAGGTAAGACGAGAAGTTCAACGAAATCTATTTTCAAAAGGCGGACGAACTTGGTCAAAGCAGATATATACGGTTTTGGGTAGAAACGGATTTAAGATTGTGCTATCTAACAAAGAACTAGTCAGCCCCCGCGAGTTGTTAAAGACTAAGTTTGAAAAACCAGTTGATGATGAAAAACAAATTCACGAACAAGTCCAAGAGATAACGAAGGAGAAGAAGATAAAGCAACAGTTGAAAAAAGAAGACATAAAACCAGAAAACATAATTGAAACCAAACGGCACAAAAAGAAAAAGGTAATTTTTGATTTGTAGAAATTGATTATGGCCCGATATCAAAAAAGGTATTTGCGGGGGTGGCAGCCAACTTCACCCGACATTTCGCTTCGGGAAGCCGGTCTGCCTTGGACAACTTGACGACACAACTTTTTTTTGTCGCAGTATGTAAAAACGGGGAATTTATGTTGTTATCGCCCTTATATGAACGAATATGGCAAAAATGGCAAACGATAGCAAAATTCAAAAGGGGCGGGGGGGTGGGAGGCTTGTACTCACCCCCCCCCGTCCCTCCCCGTTTTTTCAATTTTTACAATTGGACTCAGGGAACTTCCACGTGAAAAGTATAGCTAGTAAGTTATATATATATCAAAGGTGGGAACCTAGTTATTCAGTTGAGCGTATTAAGGAAGATATTAACAAGTGATTCGGCCAAATGTGGGGTATCAATTTTTCCGAAATTGTCCTACAGGTGATTTTGCACTTTTTGATTCAGAAGACATTGAAAATGTGTTTTATTTAGTAAAAATAATATTGAATAAGCTGAATAACGTATTAAAATGATTTGCCAGTTGTTTTAAAGCTTCCTAGTTTGACTTTGTGATATCAATATGAAGCCTCCTACATATGTGAGAAAGGATACTTAGTCATTTATTAAATCTTAATATGGTTTTTCTCATCCGTTTCAATAATGAATTTGCTTACTAAATCTGCTTAATTGCATTATTACAAGCTGAATATTAAATAATATTCGACAAATTATTAATCACTTTCGACTTGAATTTAGTATCCGGCTGGTGGAGTTCGCCGGGGGGGGGGGGTGGTAGATTGAAATGAGCTACAGTCACTTACAGAGCAGCTGCACGGCGAGCTAGTTTCTTCAACTCCCTTGCATACTTTCTAGATGTTTTCGCAAACCAATCTTCTTCTTCTTCTTCTTCTTCTTCTTCTTCTTCTTCTTCTTCTTCCGATTGCACTCGACCCCTACCTTTGCCCCGACCCCGACCCCGAGCTCTGGCCCGACCCCGACTGTCTTCTTCTTCTTCTTCTTGTTCTTCTTCTTCTTCTTCTTCTTCTTCTTCTTCTTCTTCGTCCGATGGCACTCTAACCCTACCCCTGCCCCGACCCCGACCCCGACCCCGAGCACGACCCCGACCCCGAGCACGACCCCGAGCACTTGCCCGACCCTGACCTCTAGCAAGACTATCTCTACCACCCACTGCAGCCTTTCCTTTTTGTTTAATGCTGCAATCACATACTTGAAAGTGCCCCCATGCTGCACTCACAAATTCTGCACGTTTGAACTGCTTTCTATCAGTATTTCGAAAGGCTATGCAATGTGCTCGAAGATAGCTTACCAACTCCTTCACTAACACTCTCATCGCTCCAAAAGCTTTTTCATCTGACGCGACAGCAAGAAAGGATGCAACCCTTTCCCATGCTGGCATTGACCTACCATCAGCTGCCTCAAACGCTAAATCCTGTTCTAATCGCTGCTGTGCTGAGAGCATTCTACCTCCAACCCAAGCAGGATGTGTTGGCGGTTGGCTATCACTGAGGAAGTAAGTTCTAGGGTAGTTTAGCCTTTCCTCCTCTGTCAGTTTGGAAAGACCGATCATCTTTGCCTTCCTGTCAGGTGGGACTGCAAAGGGGTCCGGTGGAAGATCTGCTAGCACTCTAACATTCACTGACCACTTCTGATCGTTTTTGTCAGTGCAGGAAATATGACCTGGATAACCAGGCTCGCCTCCCTCGCCGTAGCTTCCTGCAAAGCGCAAGCCTGCAACTGCGCCTGGGCAGCCTATAAAACATTTTCAGTTATGTATGACAATATAACAATAAACATTTACAACCTAGCATATGTTCTATCTGGTCCTTCTCCTCCAGTCCATAATATTTCTGCGCAAGCTTGCGAACATCCTTCAGAAGTTTTGGATCTGCAAACTTTATGGGAGGAAGTTTTTTGGGCAGCGTCCCTTCCGCTATTTAACAAAATAAAATAAAAGTTAGATTTTTCAACTAACAGGAGAGCAAAGTGAAAACCTGGAGCCCGGGTCATCATTTTAATCGGAGCTCCGTCTGGTCGGTCCCTTTCCCCGTGCCAATGCTCTTGCCCGTCTCCGAAAGTCTTTACCTTGGCCATGGGGAGGCCGTTGTTGCCATCGCCTGGTACTCCAGCGTTGATTTGCCATGCCAGGGGACGATTCCAGTACTTCAAGTACTTGTTCATGCAATGATGGTGAAAAAAAATTCACCCAGTCATAACTGGTGATCAGGATACAGACGACAATACGTTCTTTGTCTTTGTTGAACGCGCGAAGCAGCTTGAACAAAGCCTGAGCGATGCTTGTGGTTAAAAAGGTAGTGCCTAACCCTCGTCTCATCGTGCGAAACTTCTGATCATCACCGGAAAACCCATGGTGTGGGAGATTTCGATGAGTCTGTCCTTGCAAAAACCATCCCGCCCAGATAATGAAGTTGATAAAGCCATACATACCCCAGCCAGTATTTTCGCCCCCTCCGTCAAACTCAATGAAGAGCTTCCATGCGGCCATAGTATCAGTGCTCCACAGCCGACTCCGTAGCATGTGGTAAAGGATAGAGATTGTACTGTTCTGACCTTTTTCAATACCAGGGCCGTGAGTGTAGATGCAACTTTTCCTGGTTCTGTAACAACTGAACACCCCAAGGCCAAGACGAATAACGTACTTACCTTTAAAGTCAGTGGATTTGCGTCGACATGAAGGAACGAGCACAGGGGGTGTCCCATCAAAAGAGCAAACAATCGATCGAAGGTCAAGAGGTGCTCCAGACTTCCGCTTAGTGGTTTGGAAACGATTTTCTCGATGGATTTTGTGATGAGTTTGGCTCCTCACCTTCCACTGTTGAAATTCAGCTTCATTTTTGAACCCCCGCTCTTGTTCCTTCATAAGCTGCTTGCATTGCGCTGCCAGCTCGGTGCAGATTTCATCCTTGGCGATGTCCTGGTCTATTATTCACAGGAAAAAAACATAATAATAATAATAATAATAATAATAATAATAATAATAATAATAATAGTGCTTCTCTGTCAATGGCTGATGCATTTCTGCACATGCGCCTCCATCGTCTCACCCGTGAGGGGAGTACGAAGAATTGACGATAAGCTCTAATGACACCCCCGCAAGGGCAGTTCCAACACTTCCAGACGGGCCGGTATGTTCAATGAAAATACTGGTCCAGACGGATCGGTATGTTCAATGAAAATACTGGTGGCACCGACGGGAATCGAACTGGCGACAGGGCCCAGATGGTAGAACTTGACCACTGGGCTATCACGGTGTCCATAATAATAATAATAATAATAATAATAATAATAATAATAATAATAATAGTGTATCTCCTGCCAATTGCTGAGCCAAAAGGCCATGTGCATCCAGTCCTCCATTCCATAAGGAAAGTCTCCACACCAATCGGTGGAATAAAGGAAGTGACGGCATAGAACATTACTCTAGGAGCTTTATACCAATCAGCCCATGGAAAGGACCGATGGCCTATGTACTCCCTAATAATAATAATAATAATAATAATAATAATAATAATAATAATAATAATAATAATAATAATAATACAGCCCAATGGCCTCAAGGCGTTAAACTGTGACGCCAACTCATAACCCTTTGGTGGTAGATGCTGGGGAGGAGGGTCGTTGCGCGCGTAAAAGATCTTAAACTCCGCATATGCTGGTTGATAGCCCAGGACCCAGCAGACACCAGATTGTTATGGGTGGGGTTTCGAGGCAGCTCTAGCAACCGCGCTTGGTGTATGCACTTGCACATTCGGTGACGTCTTGCAAGAGGTTGCTGGGACTGCGGAATAACCTCGGCTTAGTGCAGTCTTGCCCTCAGGAGCTCCATCGGTGGCCCCGATCATCAGGCGAGAGACTGACACGGGGGGGTGGAGGACCTCGAACAAGGGTATTGGAGGCTTATGTCCGTTGAGGATATGCCATTAGCTGCATCAGTACGCCTCAGATATAGTAAATAATAATAATAATAATAATAATAATAATAATAATAATAATAATAATAATAATAATAATAATAATAATAATAATAATAATAATAGTGCTTCTCTGTCAATGGCTGATGCATTTCTGCACATGCGCCTCCATCGTCTCACCCGTGAGGGGAGTACGAAGAATTGACGATAAGCTCTAATGACACCCCCGCAAGGGCAGTTCCAACACTTCCAGACGGGCCGGTATGTTCAATGAAAATACTGGTCCAGAAATAGACCGGTATGTTCAATGAAAATACTGGTGGCACCGACGGGAATCGAACTGGCGACAGGGCCCAGATGGTAGAACTTGACCACTGGGCTATCACGGTGTCCATAATAATAATAATAATAATGATAATAATGTACACAAAAGAACTTATGCTTAATGCAAAAGATGTTTAGAGCAAGCTCTTTACTGCTACCTCGGATAGGCTCTATATTTTTTAAGTCTCTGCGCCAGACTTTATTCACTTTCGTGGGGCCGGGAGGCTCTTTGACATTCAGCCTTTGCTTGCAGTTGGCCGGCGCAGATGCTAGCACATCTTGACATCCTTTCGTCCAGTTTGCTACGATGTAGCTGTACACTTCGCTGGTTTCGGTAATGTCTTGAAGCTTCCAAGTTCCGTCTTCTTCAACATCGATCCCCATTTGTAACCACTTTCTGCATAGCAGAACGTGAATGACATCTTCAGTAAGTGGTTCCGGCGGTACAACCCTTACATCTATCTTAGTGCGGTTGCGCATAAGCTTTAAAGCTTTTGTCATAACTCTATCACCGACTCCATGAATGCGCTGCCACATAGTTCTGCATACTTTTTCCGTTTGGTAGACATACTGCATGTTACCGGCCGGATCTTTCATTGTCTCCAACTTTATCGCTAGGGAATTTTTGAACTCTTTCAAAGAAAGTGCACAAGATTGGGTGCGTTCCCTTATAACATCGCGTGGGTCGACCCAACGATAGCATTGCCATTCTCGACAACAGCTTGACCTCACCTCCTCCTCAAGCTCATTGTATGGCATGCCAAGCCACTTCTCCAGACATTGAGGTCGAACATGCTTGACAGGGCCTTGCTTGCGCTTCTTGAACGTATATGACCTATTGGCTTTCTTAGGCCTGATGGCTACATGAGCAGTAAGTCCTAAGGTCTTATAGAGAGCTTGTGTGCTTGAGCGAATCTCATCGGTATTCGGCTGCTTACTACTACTACTAGCTTCTGTAATCAAAGCCCCAGGTGTCCAGAAGCCAGTCGATTCCGCTGACTCAGAGAAGGGCAGCACCATGCTAGACGAACATGCCGTAGATGTACACTACATTGCAAACGATGTACAAACAACATGGAGAAGTATTAAGGTTTGGTTGACAAATTATATGAAGCTAACCTTGATAGGAGAGCCAGTAGGTGATGGGTCTTTCGTAGATGATAACTGCATTTCAAACGGTTTACAAACAACGCATATAGATGCTTGTTAGACAAAGTGCAGGCAGCTGACCTTGACAGGAGAACGGGTGAATGAATCATCCTCTTCTGCACTGCTCGAAGCGGCGTCACCACTTTCTTCTTCCTCACCTCGATCCTTCATAGTAATAGCAATGAATCACCACATACAACACACTTTAATTTAGTATTAAGCAACAAGAAAACATTCGAATGCATACCTGAT
The DNA here is from genome assembly GCA_019918135.1 of Paulinella micropora. NCBI lineage: Eukaryota > Cercozoa > Imbricatea > Euglyphida > Paulinellidae > Paulinella > Paulinella micropora. The sequence continues at coordinate 10,796 of WBZZ01004562.1, forward strand.
GAGTGGCTGCACAAACACGAACACGCTTTATTGAGTCATTCTGAGCTTTAACTGAAGAGAGACCAGCCGCGAACTCATTCAAAAGCTTGCGTTTTGCATTTATGCTTGAGGAAGTTGAGGGAATTCGTGGAGGATCCGCTCTTACAGCCCTCGACCCGAAAGATGCTAGAAGCGTGTGTTTTTTTTCCAAAGACATTGGTTGTGACCTTGGTGGCAGTGGCTCAAGAAATTCAGGAACGATAAAAAAAATTTATAGTTTCTATCATTCTCAACATAGAAAACAGGGATTTTCTTGTTTGCCTTTGCTGCCTCTCTCATCCAAGAAGGATGTGCCTTGCAAGCCTCGGCTTTTGGATTTGACTCCAACGTTGAGTAGTTGAGAAGAATTTGCTCACCTCGAGACACACCCTTGGACATTGTCACGACTTGCTCACCCTTCGACACTTTGCAGTTTGGGCTCTCACTGCAGCCAGGAAAGTGACTACTGTTAATAAGATGCATTGCATTTCTGCTTTCTTGATGAATGGAGTCAATGGATTGCATTCCTATTTCAATGCACTTATATGTTCGCATCCTAAAGTGCTGAGCAAATGGATTATCACTGATGTCCTCTGAAGGCATTTTAGCACCTCCTGGTTGCAGAAGCCCCAGCTTAAACCCTTTTGGCAAATCGTCATCAGCAAATAATCCACATCTACCTGCCTTGCCGGATCCTGAAAGCCAAGCAATAGACACTGGCGCTCTCCTCGCAGTCGCGAGGCTCATTTGACGTTGCTCCCACGCCACGTGGGAAGAAAAGACTCAAAACAAGCTCCAAACTACACAAAAGATATGATAGTTATTCACATCTTATATTATTGTTTTTCTTGCTTCTAAAAGGCAAACAACACAAATGAATCACCGTCATCAATTCGACAAAAACAACTGCAACAACAACGACAACAACGACAACAACGGCAACAACGACAACAACGACAACGTAGGTAGATTTGAAAAAAAAAGCAAAGAGAGAAAGAAAGAGAGAGAGAGAAAGAGAGAGACAGAAAGAAAGGGAGAGAGAGAGAAAGAAAGGGAGAGAGAAAAAGAAAGGGAGAGAGAGAGGGAGAGAGAGAGAGAGAAAGGGAGAAAAGAAACATACGGATATGCATACATAAATACATACATACATACATACATACATACATACTTGCATACATACATACATATTACATACATACATACATGAATGACCATTTATTGCAGAAAACAAGAGCATGAAGACAGCCAAAACAATGTTGACATAGAGAAAACGTAGAAAAAATTAAGTTAACAAATTTTCTTCGGTTGATTTTGTTTTACATACTTGGACACTGATGTTGTAATTAAGTTTCCCGCTCTTTCTAGTGTGTGGAAGGAGCGGGAAAGCTATTTAGACAAGTATACACGAAGAGAGCGAGCTGGAAATCATCGGCAAATTTTTGTCGGTACGGAAAATTTAGAAACGAAATATTCGACTTCTTACTATAAAAATACGTCTAAAATATATTTCGAAGCTCTAAATAAGCAGTCAGTGTCAGTATTTGTAAAGATCTTGCATTTATTGCAGAAAACAAGAACATAAAGACAGCCAAAACATGTTGACATAGAGGAAACGTAGAAAAAATTAAGTTCGCAAAATTTCTTCGGTTGATTTTGTTTTATATACCTTTACACTGATGGTGTAATTAAGTTTCCCGCTCCTTCTAGTGTGTGGAAGGAGCGGGAAAGCTATTTAGACAAGTATACATGAAGAGAGCGAGCTGGAAATCATCGGCAAATTTTTGTCGGTACGGAAAATTTAGAAACGAAAATTCCACCTCCTGGCTTCTAGTGAATACATTTCCTTACAATAATTTACACATGCACTCAACACACATGTAGACATATTATGCAGCAATAAAAAGCAAAGCAACATGATAAAAGAATGAAGTGGAAACAAAAAATCATTTTCCGACTGCAGATTTTTTTTTGTTTGGTATGCCTCTGGTACTTGAGGAAATAAAATATTTCTTTCTTTCCCACTCCTTCCACAGACAGGAAAGAGCGGGAAAGAAGGTTTGAGGCTAGCAACGAGACTGGGAAATGCAAAAACAACAAAAGAAAATATGTAACAACAGCTCTTTCCACCCATGATTTTTTCAGAGGCAAAAAGGTCGACTACTGCCTTTTTTCAGGGTCTGCAGTCGAACGTCTGCACTTGAAAAGTGCGGGTAGATTTGTATACAGCTGTATACATTAGATTGAAAGAAAAGAGCTCAGCGATGCCTGTAAAGGCCAGGACATTGCAAGCAATTGCCAGAAACCGTAAGGGGGCTCTAAAATTTGGATAAACGGCCAGACGGAGCCTGAGGATTTCGAAGATGTGATAATTCCAGATGAAGTGCGGAGGAAATATGATGGCTTAGGTCTCGAGCAGCTGGAGAGGGTGGTAGTTGAGACCAAGAGGAATTGGACAGCACAGGGGTTCTTGGAAAATGCAAAGAGTTGGGATGATGGACTAAAAGGCGAGGTAGTACGTTTGAAAAGAGATCGCAAGAAGACAGACTTCTACACAAACGAAAATAATAGTAGCGGGAATAAAAAGAAGAAACAAAAGAAGGAAGAAGAAGAAGAAAAGACAGGAGAAGGGAAGGAGAATGAGAAGGAGAAGGAGCCAGGAAAGAAGAAGAAGCGAAAGGAGAAGGAGAAGGAGAAGGAGAAGAAGGAGAAGAAGGAGCCAGGAAAGAAGACGGGAAAGAAGAAGGAGAAGGAGAAGCCAGTAAAGAAGAAGGGAAAGAAGAAGGAGAACACAAGGAGAAGAATGACAAGGACAAGGAGAAGGACAAGGAGAAGAACAAGGAGAAGAATAATGACAAGGACACGGAGAAGGACAAGGAGAAGGACAAGGAGAAGGACAAGGAGAAGGACAAGGAGAAGGACAAGGAGAAGGACAAGGAGAAGGACAAGGAGAAGGACAAGGAGGAGGACAAGGAGGAGAAGAAGAAGAATAAGAATAAGAAGGGAAAGAAGGAGAAGGGGAAGAAGAAGGATGACGAGGATGACGAGGAGGACGAGGAGGAGGAGGACGAGGAGGACGAGGAGGAGGAGAGGTGACGAAGGACAAGGAGAAGGAGGAGGAGAAGAAGACGACGACGAAGAAGAAGAAGAAGAAGAAGAAGAAGAAGAAGAAGAAGAAGAAGAAGAAGAAGAAGGAGAAGAAGAATAAGAAGGGAAAGAAGAAGGAGAAGGGGAAGGAAGAGGAGGATGACGAGGAGAACGAGGAGGAGAAGGACGAGGAGGAGGACGAGGAGGAGAACGAGGAGGTGACGAAGGACAAGGACAAGGACAAGGAGGAGGAGGAGAAAGGAAAGCAGAAGGAGGAGGAGAAGGACAAGGACAAGGAGAAGGACAAGGACAAGGACAAGGGCAATGAGAGAGTAAACAAAACAGGAGTCCCAGAAGTCCCAGAAGGAAAATTTCGTATTTACGAAATCCCGGGTTGGTTTGAATACATATTCGAGAACGAGGAGGACCAGAAAGCACACACTGACTCCAAAGGCCGCAAGTTCCAAGACGGGTTCGTTCTTCTTTCTTTTTTATGTTAAATTATAATAAATTAATATGTAATTGTAGAAATTTCTTTCTTTTGCTTTCTTTTCTTTCTTTTCTTTCTTTTCTTTCTTTTCTTTCTTTTCTTTCTTTTCTTTCTTTTCTTTCTTTTCTTTCTTTTCTTTCTTTTCTTTCTTTTCTTGTCTGTTGTTTCTTTCTTTTCTTTCTTTTCTTTCTTTTCTTTTAATTTCTTTTTTTTCTTTTTCTTTTTCTTTTTTCTTGTTTCCTTTTCTTTCTTTCTTTCTTTTTTTCTTTCTTTTCTTTCTTTTCTTTCTTTCTTTTCTTTCTTTTCTTTCTTTTCTTTTTTTCCTTTCTTTTCCTTATTTTCTTTATTTCGTTTTCTTTCTTTTCTATCTTCAAATTGTTTCTTTTCTTTCTTTTCTTTTCTTTCCTTTTCTTTCCTTTCTTTTTTTTCTTCTCTTTTTTCTTCTCTTTTTTCTTATCTTTTTTTTCTTCTCTTTTTTCTTCTCTTTTTTCTTCTTTTCTTCTTTCTTTTTTTCTTGTTGTTTCTTTTCTTTCTTTTCTTTTTTTTCTTTTCTTTTCTTTTCTTTATTTAACTTTTCTTAAAATTTTGTTTCTTTTCTTTTTTTCTTTCTTTTTTTTCTTTTTTTTCCTTTCTTTCCTTTCTTTCTTTTCTTTCTTTTCTTTCTTTTTCGTTATCTTCTTTTTTTTCTTCTTTTCTTAATATTTGATGTCGGACTGAGAGCCTTCCACAGTGCCCCCCAAGCACTTGTTTGTTCGTGCTTATTGCTAAGGTTGTTCATGACATGGACAACAGACGATGCTAAGGTACATTAATTACATTAATATTGTTGTCCCGGTCACCACTGGGTCAGAAACATGGTGTTTGGGTAATTAAAGGTGCGCGAGGGGGTATACATCACCGACGTCAGGCTGACCACAAGAGCAGGCTTGATATTGGCCCCCCAAAGGCAGATTGAGACTCGCGAAAACGATGTGTGGCCTGCGCCTGGGTTTTGATTGATTTTCTTTTCTTAAAAAAACAACAATAATTTGCTTTAGGATGATCCTTGAGTTTCCAGTGGGCTGGAAGAAAAGAAAACCCGAAGCTAATGAAAATGGTACGAATGTTTTGTCATTTTCACACATAATTGGTTGTTATTGCAGGTGTCGGAACGAAGAAGTGGATCGCAGTGTTGCGGGGAATGGATGCTGATTTGGACGGCAAGACCGACACTGAGTTTCTTCAACTCATGTGCCCAAAATTGTTGAATCTTGCTCATAGTTTGTGTCACCCCCCTCACAAGCGGAACTATATTGAAGACGTGTTGACCTTTTTCCTTCCATATGTTGGGGATCCTACGAATCCCCCCCCATTCTTCGAAGATACAGATGGAAGGCTTTGCTAGTTAAGGGGTTGGCAGGCAAGGCTAAGGTATGCAATTATTGCGCAAAGGGCCTTAGCTTTATTTATTGCTGCTTTTTTAGCTCTTCATTTTTATGGTGTGATAGAGGAACAGAGCAGCAGTAGAGCAAGGCTACAACCTTTGCGCTCTTCTGATCGCCGGACTAAAAGGCCAAGGAAATTTACACCAGGTTCTTTGCGTCAACACTGTTCTATGTAACACAGTTCTCTTATGAATTTTATTGTTTGATACTAGGTAGCAGTGACACTGCGCCTGAACCAGAGGATGAGGAGGGTGAAACTAGTGAAGATGAGGTTATAGTCGAGGAGAATACAAAAAAGAAGAAAAATTTGAAGGCAAAGCAGAAGGTGAAGCAGAAGAAGGTGAAAAAGTGCAAGAAGGAGCAGCCCTCCACGCCTCCGGACGAGGAATCGGAAGCAGAGGAGAAACTTGAGCAAGCCAACCAGGTCTGTTCTCACTCTGCAGCTGTTATGTTGTTGTCTAATTAATGATACATATGTAGTGTAGTACTAGTGGTGTCTCCGAAGCCTCTTTGCAAGCGATTTTGAAGGAGGCAATGAACGAACATAGTAGCAAAATGAATGAGAACATGGAGAAGCGTTTGAAACAGTATGAAAAGAAAGAAGCAGGGAAGGAAGGTAAAGGAAAGAACAATGGAGAAACAGAGAAGGATAAGGAGACGCAAGGCTCTGAGGAAGAAAAAGGCAAAGAAAAGAAGAAAAAGAAGAAAAAGAAGAAGAAAAAGAAGAAGAAAGACAGCTCCAGTGACTCAGACAGTGACGATAGCACTAGTACTAGTGATAGCTCTAGTAGTAGTGAGTCAGAGGAAGAAGAACAGACGAAGAAGGAGAAGAAGAAGAAGAAGAAGCAGAAGAAGAAGAAGAAGAAGAAGAAGAAAGAGAAGAGAGCTGCACAGCAGGCTATGCAAAACACAGCCACTCGCGGTATCTATCCATTCCCACCCAACAGCTCACCCGGCTATAATTATTATGATTTTGCACTTGCGGCTATGGCACTCAAAAATCAGTAAGTTGAGCGTTGAAGTTTCTCAAAAATACTAAAAATTAGATTTATTTGAAAAATAAAAAGAATGTATTGTGTGATTAAAATGTATTCTCTTTTTTACTCCTCCCGGTGCCTCCCCCCACCCCCCCCCCCCTCACAGCAGGTGTCTGGATCAGTCAATGTATTGACACAATTTAGCTTTAATATAACTGGCAAATCATTTTTAATACGTTATTCAGCTTATTCAAGATTATTTTTACTAAATAAAACACATTTTCAATGACTGAATCAAAAAGTGCAAAATCACCTGTAGGATAATTTCGGAAAAGTCGATACCCCACATTTGGCCGAATCACTTGTTGAATCACATCGCGAGCTTTTTGCGCAGTCTAGGCTACTTGCAGTCTACTGTAGATGCATGTGTGTTTTACCGTAAGGACGAGGGAAACAGTTTCCCACCGAAGTTAGCTTATGACTCAAAGTCTTTACCTTGGATAGTCTTACTACGTACCGACGACATGCTTGCTTTTTGTATGAAGGAGGAGCAATACGCGCTTCTGATCGGTCGGCTGAAGGAGGCACAGTTTCGGTTTTCGGACAAGGGGGATGTAAAAGTGTTTTTTGGAGTTCAGTTCCAAAGGTTCCCCAACGGACTGCTGGTACACCAAAAGGCTTATACCGAACAACTGCCGCAGGACCGTGGATTTGCGGAAGCCAAACCGTCCATGACTCCGTGTACCGAACAGGAGCCGCAACCGGCTGATTCATCTGCGTTGTTCCGTCAATGGCCATTACGTAAGTTGGCAGGCGAGTTAATTTGGCCCATGTCCCAAACTCAGCCACAATTGGCGTATGCAGTAAGCAGATTGTGCGTTTACATGCACAAGGAGCCAGACGTAGCGTACAGCATGCTTGGAAAGATATACAGATCATTGAGGGAACAACGGGGTCTATTCTTCCCTTCAAATGTTGATTGGCGTACTATTGATCTGCATACATACGCAGATGCGGATTTGGGCAAATGTAAGTTTACACGACGATCTCGTTCCGGTGAGCTGCAGTTACTCACTGGATCGGTGTTCTGGAGTTCGCGTCGGCAGTCGACAGTGGCGATGTCGACACAAGAGTCGGAGACTATAGCGATGTCTTCCGCGGCAAGAAATACGATAGCAATCCAGAATTTTTACGAAGAGATTGGAATCCCTTTACCGAGACCATCGACTGTCTTTGGAGGTAATCAGGGATCCATCTTGACTACAACCAATGGATTTGGTAGGCAGAGGTCACGGCATTTAGCCCTGAAGCATCATTACATCGTCGAGTTGGAGAGGAGTGGGCGGATTACCAGCCAGAAGATCAATTCGGCGGACAATTTAGCAGACGTGTTCACGAAGGCACTGTCAGCGCCGCAATTTACGCGACTCGTTGACCATTTTATGGCCAGCCTAAATGATTACGATCTCGACGAAAGTGAGTGATAAAGTAGCGAATGTCTGATATTAAAGTAAATACCAGACTTGTAACGAATGAGCTACTTTATGAATTAATTGAAATTGACAACGCAAACGGAATATGATTACTACGATTACGATTGAGGGAAAGCAAGCTTCGGGGGAGTAAGAAGTAGTACTACTAGCCCACCTAGAAATGGAGTGACTGAGATCAACAAGATATGGTACTAACTACATCAGGAGTGGTGCATCCCAACTCAACATGGAGGATAGTTATGGCATGATGAAAGCTAAGGAATTTTCTCTTCTAATGGAACTTGGGAGTTGAGCGATATCCTGCGAGTGCTCTACGTAAAGTGATAAGGTAGGTACATTTAGATTGATAAGGTAGGCCATCCAGCGGGCCAGTGGTAATCAATTTCGGGGGGAGTGTAGGACGCAATATTGCAGATATTCCTTCCTATTCCTTAACCGATAACGGAATTTGATTACCGGTGAACATTGTGCAAACACCATACTATTACCATTTTATCATTCCGGACCGGACCATTATTAATGACCATTTATGGATTGATTAATGCCATTATCCTATACAGTGAGAAGATGTAGCCATCACATGATGCACAGTAACACATGAAGGATACGTATATAGAAATACACTGTATTACAGTTAACGCTAGTACGCAGTAGAACGTTCACTGTCTACAGTGATTCCCAGTCATTAATAACATTATATGTTCTAGATGATCTATAATGTGATCATCCCATCTGATTATGCATCTGCTTTTCTCACCTTCCGTTCTTCTAATTCGTTGTCATTAAAGCTTGTTTTACATTTGATCAATTTGGATTCCGGATATGAATAATGTCCACATCAGCTAACCTTCCACTTAAGTTTTGGGCAGAAATGGAACACACCGCTACCACACTACACAACATATTGCCAGCTACAACCGGACCACATCAAGGGATTTCACCCTTTGAGCAGTGTTTGGGTTACAAACAGGCCATTCGGCAACTGAAACCAATATGATGTATTGGAGTAATGTATGTCGGCAAGCAAGTTGGCAAAGGAAACTATAGGGGAAAACGTGTAATGCTCTTGGGATACGATGTGTTCAAAGACCTTTACAGGGTTTGGGATGGCCGCAAGGTCATATCGAACGTACGCAACGTGCGATTCAACCCCCATGTAGTTGGAAAAGATACACACCCACCCAGAGGAGTACAATGGGACGATGAATCTGAGGGGAAGAGTACCAATGCAGAGCAGCTTGAGCAGACGGAGACAGAACCGGAACATAAAGTTCAGGGGGAGTCAGAAGAGCATGAGGAAAAACATGGAGTTGAGGACGACAATGATCCAGATTCCAGTCTTCCCATTGACTCTAACGAAAGCCAAGTTGTTGATCAGGACGACGGGGTAACACCCATCGAATCGCTTAGTGCGCAGGACCCTTCAGCTAGTCACCCAAGCCAGAGATATAGGGAAGGAGAAGCGCCAAACAAGTGCCTCACGTGGGAGCAGAGTGACAAAATCACGACGGCTAACATAGTGAGAGGGAAACGAGAAAGAAAGGAACGGACGATAGCAAAGCCGGACACACAACCAGTCACAACTACAAAGGTAGTCAAGGAAGATACCTCATTAGAAAATGTCAAGGTAGTTGTACCAGTGGTAGCCTTTGGTGAACTATGGGCAAAGGAAGAGTACGGAGACAGTTGGCAAGAAGCTAAACGAACCAGTAAAGTTTTGAAACCATGCGAGAAAGGTGATGGACTCAAAGTTCGCAAACAGCCCAAGCCAAGTCACTTTGTATCTTTTGATGACGGACTAGTTGAAAAGATGTTAGACAGTGAAATCAAGAAGTACAAAGTAGACCCAATCCATCCACCCGGTGAACTAGAAGACGCCAAGTCGTATGAGGAAAGCATACTAGGAGAGGATAGTAGTGAAGTTTTACTCTACCTCACAGCTACGGCAAGCAACGAGGCGGAGCGGTCAAGTTTCGGTAACCCACAGGCGGATTCAAATGTAAATTATGTTATTATTTTTTTCTCTAACATATACGATGGTTGTAAAAAGACCGCGGAAGAAACTTAAACAACGACTACCAAGAATATACAGAACCAAAGATGGTCAAACATATATCAAAGTGAAAGGCAAACGAGCATATCTCAACTTTGGCGAGAAAACAAATGACCTTTCAACACTTCAAATCGTTAAACTGTTTTTGAAATATATGAAAGGGGATACCCCTTCCAAACCCAACCGGCGGGGTCGTAGGGGCGGAGTCCCTACAAAAGAGCGAATAGTTAAGTCCGAATTCAATCGTCTTGAGTACGAGAACCGCAACCAGATACGAGGCAACCTGCTGAAAAAATATGAACTAATACACGAGCAGGAAGAAAAGGAAAAGAAGTTAAGAGAACAGGTAGAAGATGAGAAGAAAAGAAGAGAGAGGAAGGAGAATGCGGAAGTAAAGGAAAGACAAGAAGAATTAAAAAGGGAGGCGAAAAGAGAGCAAAAACTTATAGAGGATGTAAGATTTGATCAAGGTAGAAGAAACAATTTAATGTTATTACCACCACCCCAGTTCCACCCTCAATATATCACACAAGGGTCACAACCACCACAAGCACCACAACCACAAGGACCGCCACAAGCACCACCACAAGCACCACCACCACCACCACAAGCATCAGAAGCACCAGAAGACAAAGGGATGCCGTTGAAAGTAAAAGAAGAGAAAAAGGCTGAAAAGGCATTAAAAGAAAAGTATATTGAATTAATGAAGGAAGCTGGCTTTAAAATGAGTTTTATTACTAGCTTGACTAAAACAGAATTTGACAAGCTTGGTAAAGGAATAGAGAAAGCGATAGCCGATGCCAAATCAGCAGATGAGCAGAAAGAACTGGCGGAACAATGCAAAAAAGAATTAGAACCTTTAAGAGAACAAGAAAAAAAGACTGCGGAAGCTACAGCGAAATACATTGAAATTAGAGATAAAGTAACACACATTTCAAATGGATTAAGAAATAATATGTATCCAAAATTAAAAATACACGAAGTTTTAGGCCCTGCTTTGGAAGCGAAAATGATAGCCGAAGGGAAACAACCGCCGAAAAAAGACAAAGGAAGACACACGACTCCGGGTATGGCAAAAGTTATAGTAGATGAAGGTATTGATTTAGGAATAGATCAGAATGAAATGAGAAAGAAACTCGCCGATTATTTGGGAATAAACCAAGAGGGTGCTGGGGCAAAAACGATTGAGAAATTAATCCACAAACTTTTAGCAATATCAAGAATTAAGAAATATTTAAAGAAGGGCAAATACAGGAAAAAAAATGAAGAAGGATTATGTAAATAATTTAGTAACTGAAATGAGAATCGATCCAAATATTAAAAATCAAGTTTCAAATCATCTCGGTATTGAATTACCAGAAAGTGTGTCAGAAGTTCAACCGCAAGAAAATGTTCCAGAAGTTCAACCACCAGAACTTCAACCGCCAGAAGTTCAACCGCAAAATGAGGCAGTAACAGAGGCAGAAGATGGGGCAGTAGATGTAGAGCAAGCGGGTGCGGGCAGGGGTTTAATGACGGATGAAATAGACAACATTATGAAATATGATTGGTAGTTGGGAACAGTAGCCAGCGATGAAATAAACAAACTTAAACCAGAAAAAAGAAAGAAGTATGGATTTATTATGAACTTGGATAAGTCTAGTCAACCAGGCTCACATTGGATTGCTGTTTGGGTTGACTTAATTAAAGACAACTCTATTAAATCTACGACCCTCTCGCACTGTATAAGCCGACTGAGCTATTTCTACATCAAATGAAACAGCTTATTGAAAAGAGTAAGCCGAGCACATACCTGCTTATGAAGGTCAATCAAGTTAAAAACCAAAGCGACACAAGCACAACATGCGGATGGCATAGTATTAGGTTTCTTAAAGAAAGAGCGAAAGGGAACCGCTTTAAATTTGCAAGCGGTTGGACGGATTTAAAAGAAAAAGAAGCGGAGGAGTTGAAAACACAGAACGGCTACGGCTTTGACACTTTCATTTAACCCCCTCCGTTGTGGCAGGTAATTAAAACAAAAATATATTTTCTAATTTATAGTTTTGTGAGATTGTAAGACTATGGAATACTGCGGAGTAGGAACTCTAACATTTACTATGTCAATAGCAAAAATAGGATAAACGGCACGGACAGTGATTTCACTCATTCCATCGATATGAAATCGCTAGACAACCCGACACACTGTAAAATTCTTCATATGTATGTGCCGAAATCGTATTACTCTGTGGCAAGTCCTTACAATACTTTTATTCTGAGTGAGAATGGTAACGAGGCGGTCATTACGATACCAGAGGGTAACTACACAATGAACAACATAAAAATAAGCTGGCCGAGGTGCTAACCGCGGAAAGTCCTAACGACTACACATACACAATAACAAGCAACAACACAAATACCGAACCCGAAGATGGTAAGCTATCATTCACCGTAGCGAACATTCCCATTAACATTCAACCGCGGTTTGTATTTGACGACGAAACTCGCATCCACGAAATTATGGGGTTTGAGCGGTCCTCTACTTATTTCTTCGCTAATAATACACTGAGATCCCCAAATGTCATAATATTGAGTGGCGAAAAAACATTGTATCTACAGTCGGATTTAGTAGGCGAAGGTGATAACCACGTGCTCCAAGAAATATACACTGCTAATGAAATCCCGTTCGGCTCTGTTATCTACGACGGAAGCGGTTCGGAGTATGGCAAAAGATTGTCTACAAGCTCAAGCAATGTGTATCGGTTTTACTTGACTGACGAGAATGATCAGCCAATCAACCTCAACGGTTTGGGTATTGTAATGACATTGTTAACTTATCGCGAAACGAATTATTTTAATTTATTTACATCATTTTTTAATTTGTTAAAATCTAGGTAGTTAACTATTTTTTTTTCTTATATTAAAATATAAGACGACCGAAAACAAAAGAAAAACAAAATGCCCACACAACACGGAGGCGAACTAGATTTTAGCCGGACTGACTACATCAGTGCTTCTTATCGTTTGAATAAGCTTACCCCTCGTGAAGGTTCTATTAATGTCACTGTAACTACCGCAGGAGGACAGGAAAACAACTTTGACCTTATCAGCCGTCCTTTTAACTTGGCTCGCTCTGTTTTGAGTTTTACTTATGATCCGGCAGCGAAGGCTGGAAACTATAATAAATGCTTTATGGACTGCTTGGCCCCGATTAGGCAAATACAATTAATTACTAGAGGTGGTGTTTATCTTTGCGACATTAACGAAGTCGGAAATATCACTAAGATGATTTGGAAACCCGAAACCTCCATTGATGATTTCCTTGCTTTGGAAAACCACGACAATGGAAGTGGAGCTGGTTCCATGCTTCAAAAGTGTAATGCTACAACCACATTTCAACCCGCCAGCGATGCTACAAGGTTGGCCGCATTGGAAACAGTATTGACCGCTTCGGCACTCGCAGGAACGACACAGGCGAACATTGAAGCTGGAATTAATACTGCGAAAGCTCAGGTTCAGGCCGCATTACAGGCTTGGATGGGACAACCTTCTACAAATGCCCGCCGACACGCTCTTATAGCGGCTGAGACTGGTACGAGTAAGTTCGTTAATGTTGCTTTTAATGAGGCTAAGTATTTCTCTGGAGGTAGTCAAAATACTGCCGACCCAAGTATCAATGTTAACATTAATCTCGGAATGCTTTACAATACTCTTTTCGCTCTGGATAAAACTATTATGTTTCCAGAAATTTTGACTTTGCGAATTGTTTGGCAACAGACTCCCAAAATCTTTTATTACAACGATGACCCTATTTCTACAGGTGGAGGCACGGTCGCGGTAGCTGATTCAAATGTCACCGTTACTAATCTCAGCCTTTTCTTAGCTGTTGAAACCAATCCTGACGTCATTCAATCAATTTAACAGAAGATTATGAGCCCCGAAGGTATGAGCTTCAACATTGATTATTCTTATTTGTATAAAAATACTGTCGGGCTCGCTTCACCTTCTCAAAATGTTATCCTTAGATTTGATAGAGGCCACGGACGACGACTTAAGAAGATTTATCACTCTGTTTTCAACACGACAGAAAATAAGAACACTGCTTATGACAATAGCAATCTGCTCGGTTCTAAGGTACAATATTTTTATACCACACTAGACGGAGCACGACGTCAGGAATTCAATGTTGATTGTCAAACTGGAAAACTAGAAGACTACATGTATCTTAAACCGAAGTTGGAATGCTCTGCTTTGATGAATAGCAATGTTTATCAGTACAACTGGGTTTGGTGTGACAGCTTTGACAATACTCGACCTCTGTGGAGCAAAGACCAAAATGAAATCAGCGGAATAAGTCTAGACACCGAACGACGATGGGAGTTTATCGGAACCACTGCCAATATTGCTTCTAATCATTACACATTTGTCGTCACTCAGCAAGAAGTAACTGTCAGGAATGGCACCATTACTAGGACCTAAACCCCCGCCAGTGAGGTAATAAGTAATTATTAAATTTTGATAGTTAATTTATTTTTTGATAATATACGAACACCAAAAAACGGAGGTATGACCACTCACCAACGAAATTTAGTCGCACAAGATGATGGAGGGAATTTTATTCATTTGAAATGTGGAACTTATGGAGAACTAAAAACAAAATTAACAGATGACAACTTAACAGCATTCGGTGAAATATCCACAGCACAATATACACCGATTATTCAAGAGACATTTATGTATAATGTAAATTCAGCTAAATGGGATAGTGCTGTTGTTAATTCTACTATTGAAATGAAAAATTCAATGGCTAGTCTATCAACGACTGCCGTGGCAGGAGCTAGCGGATATATACAATCAAAAAAAAGAATTAAATATCGTGCTGGGATGGGAGTGTGTGTAAGATTTACCGCTTTATGGAGTACAACAGAAGTTAATGGAGCACAATATCTTTCGGCACTGGGATTAGGTGATAGTGCTTTTACAGATGGTTTCTTCTTTGGTAGAGAAAATGGAGTAATGAAAATATATCACAACCGAGGAGGAGCGACTATTAATGCTTGTTCTCAAACAGCTTGGAATGTTGATAAGGCTGATGGAAAAACATACTTACCCGCCATTGATTTTACAAAGGGTAATGTTTTTCAAATTAAGTTTCAGTATTTAGGGTTTGATCAAGTATCTTTCTATATTGAAAATCCGAATACTGGAGATTTTCAAATGGTTCATGTCATTCGTTATGCTAACACACAAACTTTAACGACCCTGAATAATACTACTTTACCTTTCACCGCTTATATAACGAATGTTGGTGGAGTTGTAGCCGTCCAAAATGTTAAAGTTGCTAGTGTTGGATGCTTCATTGAAGGAATAGAAATTATAAGGGGTATTCCGTTTATTTATGAAAGAACCGCCAATGCGACCAATACTGTAGCACACGTTTTTACAATTAGAAATAATGCGACTGCCGCAGGTGGTGCTCTTACCAATTATAGTATAGTTTATCCGCGACGACTAACTATCTTAAATACGGACTCTAAGACTAGTTGTATCGTTAAAGTAATAAAAAATGCTACTCTGACAAATCCAGTCTATGCTGATAATAATGCTAATACAAGCCTGGTTTCGTTTGATACCTCTGCGACTGTGGCTGATGGAAATACCATTGCGGTTATCTTTGTAAATTTAAGTAGTGCTGAGACTGTTAATCTAAATGATTATGATTTGGACGATATGCTACCAGGTGATAGATTAACCATAACATCACAAGCAACAGTTGCCCAAACGATAAGTATACAGTAGGCTCTTACTTGGTTAGAAGACCCGTAAATTATTTTTAGAAATTAGAGATATTTATTTTTCCAATAGTATATACAATGTCGTGTAAAGAGTGCGAAAAAAAAGATATATTAACTGCTATGGTTGATAATTACCAATTTAGCGATGAAACTTGTGCTATCGCATACTTTACAAAAAATGAAGATATGAATGATGTTAGACGGGAAAACTTAATTAAGTTCTTTACAAAAGCTAAGAAAAACCGCGAGGAACAGCGATATAATTAATTAATTTTTGTAATAATTTTTTCTAATATAATATAGTAATATGTTTTATCGTCGTAAGTCGTACATCATTGGAGGTAGACGGTTTCTAACGAAAGCATCTATCAAATCCTACATAAGAAGAATGATAAGCAAATATAAAGATGGAGAAAGACTGAACCTCAAAGATAACAATTTCGTGCGAGAGCTTATAACCCATCACCCATGTCTAAAAGATTGCATCATTGATGTTGAAAGTAATTTGACGACTGGGAGAAAACACTTTCGTGTAAATGGCAAGCAGTTTTCGTGGAATTGCTGTGTTGACCTCATAGGCCTTAGCAAATAAAAAAAATGACGAGAGTGATAAAAGAAGCTAGCAGGAATACGATAAGACCGCAAATACAGGAATATCTTGATATCGTGGCTATTGATGTATTCGTGGAACCCCGTTACATATGCGAAATAAGTGGCGATATATATGAGCGGGTTGATGTCCACGTAGACCACCACTTTGACATCATACAATTCAAAGATATACTTTTACAATACCTTGAAGTGAATAGAGAGGTAGAAGTTGAAGACAACATTTTGAAAGAACCTCACTTCACCAAGTTTAGCGACTTTCACAAACAGAAAGCAATACTGCGAATTATAAAAAAAGAAATCAATATTAGAGGGAAAATGTATATCTTACGGTAAAGACTTTTTCAATTCGTCTTTATTTTGGACCCAAGGTTGACGAACTAACCATTCAATATACTGCTTGTCAATCTTTGTGATGTATTCTCTTTTTTTGCCGTTGTATTTGCCGAAATGAAATGTGTTTTTCGGTTGAGCATTTCTCATTTCTTCAATCGCTTTTATTTCGTCGTGGATTACCTTTTGAACATCTGCAAGAGAAAACGATTTATTTTTGTTTTCGATTGAGAGTTGTTCAAACCTCTCGCACAGTATTGTAATGGTAGACATAGTAGGAAGGTGTATATAGTAGGCAGCATAAAAAATAAAAAAATTAAATAATTAATATAGGATACACTTTGCGAGATGAGTGAGTGGATTGTCTTTGTAAAGGCTTACTCCGCTAAGCATAACATAACCTATGGTGAAGCATTGAAAAAGGCGAGCAAAGAATGGAAAGGACAAGCCCTTTCAAACCCTCAGCGGGGTCGTAGGGGGAGCAGGCCTCTACAAGGAGGAAGTGCTAGTTTATCGGAGGATGTCTATTTGTCGCGGTCAGAACGAAAAGGTGCGGACGGATGGAAGCCAGTCGCCAGCAAAGAAAAATCAACAGTGTATGAAAAAGATGGTAAAGCTATTGTATCATTTAGAGGAAGTGCTGATAAGACGGACCTGCTCACCGATGCTGCATTGGTAAGGGGAATATTGAAAAGAACGCCGAGATATAAAGAAGAGCAGAAGCTGGTTGACGAAGTAATAAAGAAATATGGTAAGGATAATGTAGAGCTGACGGGTCATAGTCTTGGAGGAACGATAGCAAAAGATTTAAGCAGACAGACTGAGGTAAGGGCTACAACATACAATAAAAGCAGTAGCACGAGGGACTTTGTTGAGGGAGTTATTGACAGAGTAGCTGTTAAAGTAAATCCAAAAGGTAAGCGGGCGAAGACTGCGAAGCTAACGACGAACTACCGAACCGCATTTGACCCCGTGTCATTGTTAGGAGCTACGGCTGTAAATACTAAGTTAGTCAAACCTACGAGGGGAATTCATACGATTAGGAGCTTCAATGTTAAAGGAGCCAAAAAATATATCTATAATTGAACCTTTTTTTAAAAAAAGCTTCACCAAAAAACCGGAGGTGCGGAGGCGGAGTCTCTGCTTCAACCGCGAATGTGAAAGCCGAGCGGGATGCTGTCGTTATCATTAATAAACTCACTGCCAGCCCATTTATTCTCATTAACTTGTTTTTTAACATTTGTCAAATGTAAAATGCTGAAGTGAGGGACTTGTTGTTGTTTGCTGTTTCTATCAATGTGTATTTTTTTCATTTGGAAATCCTTAACATTTTCAATGCTACCGCCTTTATTCATCTTATCATATACATCATAGTTTAGCTGTTGAGCATCTAAGCCTTTACTCCTAAAGTGGAAGTATCTTTTAACACAGTTTTCAGCAGTTTCTATATGAACTCCCTTCGCTATGTGCTTGAGGTCGTTTTTTGTCATACAAGCGGTGAAAGCATCTTTCGTCGTGAATTCAACATATAGAGTTTCGGTGCTATCCACACACCTTTTATTGTCTTACAACCATCGCCTAAGTCATCGCTTATACCGCCCAGTTGCTTATTACCCATATTCTTAATATTCTTCGCACATCTCGCATGTATTTGGAGGCTGTCGGTATCGGTGAAATAGAAGTCATCCGTGATGGTTCCGTTTGGGTTAGCTTCCTTACTTAAACATAATTCGTCTGCTATATGATAGAATGAATGCTCCATAGTGTGAATGCTTTGTTATGCTACTTTCTAATAAGATTGGATTACGAGGAAGGCCCGATATGTGTCATAAATATTTTCCTTCTTTATCTGTAAATTTAACGATGTCAATTATTTCATTACTACTCCAGAATTTCCAGTATTTTTCATTAGTTCGTATATATGTTGTAACAGATGATATAGGTCTTTGTATCATCTTACAGTATAGACTATTCATAAATAACTTAGCTAGCAGATACTGCGAGCTACATTTCTCCGCATTTTCCTTCCCCTTAAACACATCGTCTATGTGTTCTTTGAAAACACATTCAGATTTTACGGTGTAGTATCCCTTATGAATGTGGACCGTATAACATTCTGCCACCATATCTTCGATATCTACACTCGTCAGTCATTAGTCCTTCATATCTTCTAGTCGCTATTTAAGAGAGCACATTCTGTCTCTCTGTCCAATCCTTGAATGTAATATTTCTTTTGGAAAAATGTAGTCAAGATTATAAATGCAGATTTGAATGTTCCGCGGGTCAAATGGACCAATCGTTTCAATAATATCGCTAACCATAAAAGCTAACAACATCGCGGTTGGATACAAAGATACGACATCCGCATCTACTAGGTAGTCGATTATTCGTCAAAGATGATCTGTTTTTTTAGGTATCATTCATACTGAGCTGAAATGAACCGCCTCTTAGATGGGTAAGTCCTTCTGCCTATAATAGTTTTTCTAAATGCTCTTTCCTGCTCCACCGTTGGAAGTATCACCTCGTATTTGCCGTCCATATTTCTTCCATATGTTGAAAGCCAGACTAGAAGTTGAGATGTAGGATGTTAGATCAACTTTGTGAGCTGTAAATATCGTTGTGTTTAACTTATCATATAATTTCTTCAAACACATAACATCATTCCTTAGATAAGCCAGACAGTCCTGCTTCATCTTTTCAGCTATATCTTCCCATCTGCGAGCTTGTTCGTGGTCGAAGTCACCCTTAAGTACTGAGCACTCCATACTTTCGAGATTTGCTTTAAGACTTCCCTGTATGTTTACACATATCCCACATCTTAACATTTTCAAACTCTAAGAAGATAATAGAGCAGTTATTAATTTTTGACGACTTAATCTTAATACACCTTTTAATTAATTCTTGGTGTATGAAGTAGTTGTCAAAGTTCGCCCCGTTAAAACCATTAACATATAGAACGGGCGGTTTGTCTTTTTTATCCTTCGGAACCCATCCCGCTTTTAACTTCTCGCATCGTTCTATTAGGTAGACAAATTGACTTATACAATCTTTACAAGCTATGTATTTAAAACCCTCAGAGCCCTGAGTATATCCGACTATGTAGCAGTCGTGGATATCGTAGCCGGCCGCGATGGTATTATTTCTAAATGTTTCCAAATCGTAATGAAGAACTTGGTTGTTATTTATTTTTTCTTCTGTGTGTAGTTTAGTTATTAAGTATCTTTTACCATTCTTCTTCAATCTAATATCAGAAAACTTTTTCCTGTTAAGATTACAGGTATGTTTCTTCAAATATAATTGTAAGTATTCTTCGCACCTCTTCTTGAATTGCTTAACCAATCCGTAATAGTGGTTATTTTCTAAAAAGATTAGTTTATCTGGTTCTTGTTCTTCTTCATTTGTGCTGACTGTTTCCTTCATTATGTTGTCTGTTATTTCGTATGTTTTCCCTTCTTTTTTGTATTTGTTCAATATTTGAATGGCTATTGAAAATGGTATGGGGGTTGGCGGAAGGTTGAATTCAGCTCTGACAATATTACAGCGGTTTTTATTCATTGGGTCAATATTTAGAATATCCTTACACAAGAATAATAAGCAGTTGTTATTCTTGCTTGGAGGAGGTATTCTTACTCCTTCTTCAACCTTAGTTCTTTTATCTCTCACTATCCTCTGGATCCTCCGTTTTCTTGAACAATGGTTATTTCCACATATCGTATGTTTCTTCCATATCCATTCTCGCTCGCTTCAATATGTTGAATTCGTTCAGAGCATCCATAAATATTGTGTCGTATTGGCGGAGTTGAAATGAATTAAAACTTTTCTTTTTTAAATAGTGGTCGTATCGTTCATTAGCAGGAAGAGCGGTGGAGTAAATCTTATAGCGGGTATCATTACCTTCTCTTCCAAGGTATCCGTATCATAGAAGCTTATATCTAAATCCCTAAATTTGAATGTGAGAGAGTTCAGCCGGTTATCCCTCCTAACTTTGTACTCGTTTGCTCTAAACTCTCGCCGCTTCGCTTCCCTATTCTGTCTTAGCTTCGCGGAGATTCGCCCTCGTATTACTACGGATGTTAGATAAAGGTCTTGGCGGTTTCTTTTATCTTTCGTTTCAACCTTTCTAAGCTTAGCCTTAGCTTGAAGAAGTTGAACATATTGCTTGTTTGGTCTTGGTGGTAGTGGTGGTTTTGACATTTTACAGTTATGTATATATTAGGTAAGATAATTTTTCTAAAAATAATTAATTAATGTTTTTACCGTTATTATATAAGGGTTATATGTGTTTAGATGAAAAATATTTTTACCAGAATAAAAAAATTTATTGAGCTTAAACCTAGAGCTGTATTTTACTCAGTCTATCTTCCAACTCTTGTATCTTTCTTTTGTATTCCTCTATGCTTTTGAGTTCTTGCTTTTGCTTTAATGCTTTTTCTTTTCTTTCCTCCTTCAACCTTTCTTGGTGGCGGTAGTAGTATGCGAGAGCTTTCTCGTTATTTCTCTTTCGTCTTGCTTCTCCTTCGTATAGTTTTGGTCTTGGCATCTTCTATTATATTATAGTTTATATATTTTTATAAATGTAAAATAATTAATTAAATTATTATTTTCGCTTCCTTTCTTGATTTCTCTTTGATTTCTTGATGATTTCTTGTTTGGTGATTTTGGACTGTAGGACACTTTTCGGGCGGGTATTTTGCTTGAAAAGTACCTGCGCGAAAAGTGTAATTATCTTCTAACATGTGTGTGTTTTTATGAAACAATGACATGTTTTTGAGAAATGTGTGTCAGTTTTCGTGATTTTCGGCGCTTATGGTACATAAGCGAATAGACAGGTCTGATAAACATATATATATATATAATACATATATATAATATATATAATCAGATTCTATCTAGATTATATGCATACATATATGTATATATGTATACATTTCTATACATTATATATCCTGCGCGCGCGTTCGTTCGCTCGCTCGCTCGCTCGTTCTCTCTGTTGTGGCTTTTAATATAGAAACTGGTCCGATGAGTGGGGCCGGCGACGTATTGGGGCAGCCAACAACACCAACACCATCCACTTCTTCTTCTTCTTCTTCTTCTTCTTCTTCTTCCTCCTCCTCCTCATCCTCCTCCTCCTCTTCTTCTTCTTCCTCCTCAACTTCTTCTTTTTCCTCCTCCTCCTCCTCTTCTTCTTCTTCTTCTTCTTCTTCTTCTTCTTCTTCTTCTTCCAACACAGCCTCGCCTGCGCACTTTGTCTACCACGAGCAACAGTCCATGCAGGTATGCATCTCTATGCTTTTGTATGTATGCATGCTCCCATGTGTGCTTGAATGTATGTAGTATATGGCATTGGTGTACATATATTTGTGTGTTTTCTCAGCTTTGTCTGCTGCACTGTCTAAACGGGCTTTTCCAGTCCGAGCTCTTGACCAAGGTATCTATGTATCTATGTATGTATG
>WBZZ01004562.1:37500-92500 GCA_019918135.1 Paulinella micropora
AGGGCAGCGAAGGGGAGGGCATACATGCATACATACATACATACATACATAGATGCATACATACACACATACATACATACATAAATACATACATAAATACATACATACATACACATACATAATCTCAGCAGAAACACACCTGTCTCCTTGCCACACGATCACGAGGCTGTCTATCTTTCTCCCTTGTCACTCTTTGTCCGTCTGTCTCTGACTATCCATCTCTCTCTCTCTCTCCTTCTCTCTCTCCTTTCTCTCTCCTTTCTCTCTCTCTCTCTCTCTCTCTCTCTCTCTCTCTTGGTTTCTCTCTCTCTCTCTCTCTCTCTCTCTCTCTCTCTCTCTCTCTTGGTTTCTCTCTCTCTCTCTCTCTCCTTCTCTCTCTTTCTTCTGCTGCAGGTGGGTCCCAGACGTGCACAATTTTCTGCGCGTGCTCTTGGCGCAGCACGCCCGCAGGGGCCAGCCACCAGACGTACAGGTCAGTGTGTCTCCTCCTCCCACCACACAACAGATAAGTAGATAGGGAGGAAGAGAGGAAGAGAAAGAAGCATGCCCGCAGAGGACAGCCGCCAGACGTAAAGTCAGAAAGAAAGAAAGCGAGAGAGAGAGAGAGAGGGGGGGGGGGGGGAGAGAGAAAGAGAGGAAGCGAGAGTGAGAGATAGAGAGAGAGAAAGAGAGGGGGGGGGATGGACCGTTGTGCGCGTGTCCCCTTCACCCACCACACAGTAGATAGTCAGATAGATATGGATAGGAAGAGAGAAAGAGAAAGAAATATATGTGTATATATACGTGTGAAAAATAAACCACCCCCCCTCCCCCCCCCCTTCGCCACCCTGGAAAATTGTGAGCTTAAAAATCTCGAAAATTCGGGCAAGTTTCGAACCCCAGACCAAAGAAAATTCCTCCAGGGATGTCTTTCCGCCCGACCAAAGAGCCTCTGGCTGACTGCCTGCTCCAAGGAAGTCATACTGTGCGCGCACCGCACGCACTCTTTTGCTGCTTGGCCTCGCACTCGTTAAGGACAGGTGAAAATTTTCGGCCGCCTCAACTTCGGCCAAATAAAAATTGAAACACTATGTTTTTCGGTGAAAAACCAGGGTGGCCGAAAATTTTCAAAGGTCAAAATTCTTAACATTCTTCACTTGAGCTTAGGTGCTGGCGGTGGTGACAGAAGCGACCGCCCCCGAGGAGTTGTTTGCTCTAGCCGCAGCTGCGCCCTCCAGGTGTGCAGAATGATACATATACAGTATATATTTATTATCCATATTCTATACACGACACAGATAACATATATGCTTATGCATGCCATAGGTGCCACCGCCCGCCTGATATATCAGAACGACACATATACTTTATCTATTGTACTATCTATATTGTATATACAACACAGATAAATATATACATATCCCTTGACGTCTCGCGTGCTATTTTCCAGTTGGATAGTCTTCCAGAACGCTGCTGTGTATAATAAATATCAAAGCGTGTATCATCTTGTTGGTTAGTATTTTCCAGCAATCCTGTGCATAGCCTAGCTTTTCTTTCTTGTGCTGTTTTGCTCCAGAGCGATGCTGTGTCTGTTGTCAGAACCATGTTGCGTCTCGGAGTAGTCATATATACATCGTCAAGCAGTGATGTATCTTCTACGTACAATCTAACTGTTACATATACTAATATCTATGTGTTGTTAGGGGAAAAGCGCGTTCGATGCAGCCATCAAATAATTTGCCAGCAACGATGTATATCATACATACAATCCAACTGTAGAGTTATGTATCTATGTGTTGTTAGTGAGGAGGTGCCTTTGTCGTGGGCGGGACCTGTGCTGAGGCCCGTTGCGAACTCGACCACGCTCTACACCTTCGAGCCGACCCCAGCCAACAGCGATGAAAAGCAAGCAGTAGGTCCTATGAATGCTGCGACTGCGCATCCAGAGGTTGCTGCAGTACCCACTTCGTCCTCTTTCCCCTCGTCCTCGTCATCTTCACAACCCGCAATGAGCTCTGACAGCTCCAGCACAAAAGCTCAAGACGCAGCGAGCGCTGCCAGAAGTGACAGTGACAGTGCTGGTCTAGAGAATGACTTCTCTAGTTTATCAACTTGATGAAAGTTACAATTTTAATTTCAGGCTGACTGTTGACAGAGTCGCGGAGCATCCTGGAGACGGAGTGCAGTAAGTAGCCAGTAAAGCCTGTCAGGGAGCGAGGGAGTCAGTCAGACTAGAAGAGTTATACTGAAGACCGTGCCAGATATCGTCAGATATTTGTGTGTCTACTATGATATCAAGGCAGCGTCACTCAGAGGTGATCTGAGTGTTAGTATTGGCGGACGATGTTGTGCGGAAGTCACCGTCCGGCATTTTCAGTATTTTCTTATTAAAAGTGCTTGTGTATATATATAAATTAGTGGAAGATCCAAAGAGGGAGAAAGAAAAAGGAAAATTGAGGAACTGGTAATTTTAGGCTTCCCACTTATTGTTAGACCTATTAATATATTAATTAGGTTAGACAGTCACAGTACGGCCCGGCATATGTAATGAGCGTCGCAAGAGCCATTACTTGTGTCCGGCGTCAGGCTAACTCGTACCCGCACTTTTGTCTTGGAGCCTTTTCTACTAAAGTTTAGACTGCAGACGATAGTGATATATATATAACTACTTAGCTTTGACTCCGGCCCATGATTATTAAGATAGTCTCACTGACAGGTTATGAAGCCTTGAAGCGTGAACTTGACGTAGCGTCTGATAGACTTTATTCACTAATAGCGTTTTTTTCGTGGCGTGGCAGTGGAAGTCCACTACGTGACCACAGAATAAACGAACTGGTGAAAGTCGATGTATAAATTTGGAAGGTCCGGCTAGGGAACTAGCCTGTTGACAGGAGGCTCCGGGATCCCAGTTGTCTATCATCATTTTACTAATACTGAGTCACACTGAACCAAAAAGGAAACCAACCTCACCAAATTGATAATATATGCACATAAAGGCAATTTCGTTGGTAGGATAACTACGTTTACTGTTAGTAATTGCTTTGTGACTGGTAAGTAATTTATTCGTATTGTCGAATGACTGTATAGTTCTAGTCAATAATGGTAACGGACATAACGGACTATATTGGCATTTTAGGGTTGGACAATAACCATTGTGTAATAATTACAGTCGTGCGGACTTTATTTGAGTTTCGTTATTACCTTTGAGTTTGTCAGTTCTGCTATCTACAATGCGAATTAAAGTGTCGATTGGCATCGTAGCTTCTAAGGGAGTCCCTCAGCAAACCGTAGTGTAAAGGTATTAGGTTCGTGAGTGACCTGGTAATTACCTAATCGACTGTTATGAGCCGCTGGGGAAACGAATTTCTGCACCATGCGATTAGCATGAGACAATTGATGTCTCACACATCGGTGTTTAGCGGAAACCAAAAAGATTTACAGAGTTGCTATTACCAAATAGAGGAATATTCCTACGGTATTAGCACAACCCTCTGGGATATGTTTCATGATGCTTTCCAAGACCATAAAGCGGCAAAACAAAGTATGGTTTTGATAGAGAGAGGATGAGAAAAGCAGAAGAAATATAAGAACCGAGAGAACCACTCGAGGTAAACACACCGGAGGGATCAGACGAAGAAGAAGAAACAGAGACACCACAACCACTACAACAGAGACAGAGAGGCAGCCAAACACAACAAGACCAGAAGACAGCGATAGAGAAACCTGCCAACTGGAAAGACCTCTCAAGGGGAGAGAAGAAAGCTTGGGAGGATAGAGCGAACAGAAAGAAGAAAAGAGCGATGACAAGAACCAACAAGGATGTGTACTTGCTGAGAAAGAAGAGATACAGAGAAGAGCAACAATATCTTGTTGCTCAACAGCGTTGAACGTCTTGCCCAGCCCGCGTTACCAGAGTCGAAGAGAGTTGGAGGCGGGCAGGGTGAAGCAGGGCCGGAGAGCAACGGTAAAACTCTCATTAACCTCGAGGTACCAAAGCTGCGGCTGGTTGGGGGTAACATGTACGTGAAGCTGGTTTCCTGCTCGCGGTTAGGCCTGCTGGCCCTGCCAAGCCTGACGACAGCGGAGGGAGGAGTACAATTAGAAATGACTGGATGCGGGAATTTACGCGGGTTAGCAGTACCAAAGCTGTTAACCGTGGGGGATTGTCTTGGCCTGTGCGTTAGGATCGCGAATTGTGACCTCTTCGCAGATTGCATGCTTCCCCGGCTGAGCTCTTGCCCGTGCGCAGACCTCTCTTTTACGAATTGCCCTGCCTTTGTTAGCTTGGCAGTGCCGACCTTGTCCAACACGAGGCTGGCGTTTCGTGAGTGCGGGGCATTGCAGTGCCTAAGCTGGCCGGACAGCCCGGCCGGCGGCCAACTCACGCTGGAGCTCACGAGCTGCGGGCGGATAGAAGAACTATCCCTGCCCTGTGGCATCGAGGAGCTCACACTCACGGTGTCCGAGTGTGAATCGCTCTGGCGCGTGCGGTTCCCGTCCCCCGGGACAGCCGAGCCAAAGATGAAAATGAAGCTAGTTTTCCGGAAGTGCCGCCGACTGGTATGCCTGGATGGGCTGCACCAGCACCTGCCAAAGGATTATTCGCTCGAGGTGACCGAATGCGCCCTTCTCGGCAGAGTTACGTGTACACTCCCGGTAGCTCCCAGACCCAAGCGTTACGCCTCAGAACCTACTGCAACTGGCGAAACTAAGGGGTAGGGGGGCGCAGGCGTTCAGCCAACCGCTCGATGCTTGGAACACCTCGCAAGTAACTTCCATGAGTGGGGTCTTTGACGACGCGAAAGCCTTCCATCAGGACATTAACAGCCGGAACACTAGCAAAAGTCACCTCTCTGTATAGAGCTTTCGGTTGTACCGAGCTCACTACATGCGCACTCAACTAACCACTAGACCGCTGGGTTGTGTCCTTGGCGGCGGAGCGCGGGGGTGTGTCGAGCATGTTCGTAGGTCACTGCCTTCAACCAGAACATCCGGACCTGGAATGTCTCGACGTCACCGTCCGGTCGCATGATATGCTACGAGATATTTGGTAGCTATCCCAATCTGGTCAGAGCCAAAGGTACGGGAGTCAACCTTCGTTCTGCACGAAAAACGGTATGCCTTGTGAATGGGGGTGTGGCTACGCGTAAGATTAAAAAAAAGGCGGGGGCGAGGAGATGCACACGTCTCCGCCCCTGCCAAGCTCTGACAACAGCACCTGGAGGAGGATGCCCCCCCCCCTCCCCACCGGCGCGCCCCCTCTCCTCTCCTCCCTCCCCCGCGCTCCAGCCCGCCCCCCCTTGCCCTTTCCCTTGGCCTGACAGTTTCCCGCCCAGGGTGCTCTGGTGACGAGCGGCAGGTAAGTTCTCCAAAGCCGGCAGCGGACATCATCAGAGTGTGGAGCCGGAGTCGACGACAGAGGGAGAGATGAGAGACCGCCTTTCACTCTGGCTGCTCCTCGGGACGGCCGGGGCTGCTTGTGTCTTTAAGTGCCCCACGCAGGCCGAGGCCTGCCCGTCGGTCGTGTGCCCCGGGGGCACCACGATCCTGGAACTGACGACCGCGGCGCCGGGCGATACCCTTGTGTGGCCGCTGTGGCCGTCCGCCGGCGCCCGCCGGCGCTCCTTGGCGCAGGTCGCCACCGCGTTCGTGGTTAGCTGGGGGGACGGCTCGTCCCCCACCTTGTGCCAGGACTCGGGCGCCGCCCCGTGCGCGCACACGTACCTGGCCGCCGGCACCTACGTGGTCACAGCAGACCCAGGTGAGCGCCAGCCGATCCGCGGCTGGGCACTAACGCCCGCGTGGCATGCGGCGGCGCCCGCGGGCCTCCGGTTGGACGCGATCTGGCAGTGGGGAGAGCTGCGCTTCCACGAAACCAGCGGCTACCACCTGTACGGGGCGCCGGGCCTCACGTACGTGCCACCGTTGGCCGCGCTGCATGACACGGGGTCCGTGCGTTCGTGGGACTACAGCTTTGCGCAGCTGACCACGCCCCTGCCTGTCGACCCTAGCCACGGCCTGAACGTGTCGGGCGCACTGTCGATCGTCGGCATGTTCGAGAACTCTCACGGCCTGGTCACGCACTCGGCGGTGCGCGCCTGGGCTACCCACAGCCTGCGCAACTCCAGCCGCGCGTTTGCTAACCTGCCGGCCTTGGTGTCGCTCGATCTGTCGCGCTGGAACACCACGGCGCTGCAGGACGTGACCGATATGTTGGCGGGTTGCGAGGCGCTGACGAGCACGGGGCTGCAGGCCTGGACCGTGCTGCCGAACCTGCGGCGTTTCGCGCGCCTGTTTGCCGGCGTACCAGGCGCCTTCGACATCTCACTCACGGGCTGGAGCACGCCTGCCCTCGAAGCTGGCACGGTGGACTGCACATGGTTGGCTCCGTACACGCTGGTAGACCAGACGCGCTGGCCCGCCGCGTGCTCTCGATCGCTTTTCTATGCTCGGGTGATCGTTCGCGGCACCCTAGCGCTCGTGTTGTCACCGACCGCTGGCTCCGGTGCGGACGGCAGGTACGGTGTAGACTGGGGGGATGAGTCCGCCGCCGCCACCTGCGTGCATGGTAACGCCGCGACATGCACGCACGCGTATCCCCGTCGTGGCGACTACTGGCTGACGCTGGCAGGCCGGGTGGACGGCTTGTGGTACGTACAGGGCGCGAGAGTGGCGGAGGTGTTGGCCTGGGGCGACGTGCAGCTGTACCGCCCCGTCGGCAGCATCGGCGGCATGTTCGGAGACCCGCAGAGTCTGCGCTACGCAGCGCCGACGCGGGGCACGCGGGCACTGTTGGGTGTGGCGCCCGAGTACCTGCTGGCTGGCGCTTTACTCTACACAGGCAACGCGCGCGACTGGGACTGGTCGTGGCTGATGCCCGCGACGCATCCCGATGGCTTTCGCGAGATGTTTTTGGGCTGCACCAAGTTCAACCAAGACCTGAGCGGCTGGAACACGAGCGGCGTAGCTAGCCTGGCCGAAACCTTTAGAGAATCAGGGTTTAACAACTCCATCAGTAATTGGGATACAAGCCAAGTCACAACGCTACAGGGGACCTTTTTGGGAGCAAATGCTTTTAACCAACCGATCGGAGGCTGGAACGTGAGCCAGGTTACAACCCTGGAGAGTATCCCTTTTCGTCCGCTGCTGCTTTCAACCAAATGATCAATGACTGGGACGTGAGCCAAGTCACCAGCCTGGCTTACACTGTTCTGGGGCGCAGGCGTTCAACCAACCGCTCAGTGCTTGGAAAACCTCACAAGTAACTTCCATAAACGGGGTCTTTTACAATGCTAAAGCCTTCAATCAGGACATTAACAGCTGGAACACTAGCAAAGTCACCTCTCTGTATCTAGCTTTCGGCTGTGCCCAGCTCGATACGTGCGCATTCAACCAACCGCCAGACCGCTGGGTTGTGTCCTTGGCGGCGGCACAATCGGGTCTGTTGCGCGTG
Organism: Paulinella micropora; assembly: GCA_019918135.1. NCBI lineage: Eukaryota > Cercozoa > Imbricatea > Euglyphida > Paulinellidae > Paulinella > Paulinella micropora. Next base: position 44,933 of record WBZZ01004562.1, read on the forward strand.
TTCATAGGTAACTGTGCCTTCAACCAGGACATCCGGACCTGGGATGTCTCGACGTCACCGTCCGGCCGCATGATATGCTACGAGATGTTTGGTAGCTCCCCTAATCTGGTAGCAGGCAAAGGTATAAAGCGCACTCTCCTGCCGACGTTCTGCACGGAAAACGGTCTGTTTTATGGGTGGGGGTGTGGCTACATGTAATATTAAAAAAAAAGGTGGGGGCGAGGAGTGCACACGCCCCTGCCAAGCTCTGACAACAGCACTCGGAGTGGGGATGCCCCCCACCCCCTACACCACCGACGCCGGAGCTGGGGAGGAGACCCTGCCCTGGAAGGTCCCTCCCTCTCCCCCCCCCCCCCGGCCTCCTGTCCTGCCCCCCCCCCCCCCGCTCTGCCCTACCCGGGCCCCAGCCGAGCTCTCTTTCTTCTTCCCCCTCCCACACATTTTGCCAAAGCACAGTGGATGGCGAGCTCACGAGAGCCGCCCCCCGGCCGGGCGGCCGGGCGGGCTACCGGGGTGGCCCCGCGTTCGCTACCGCCGCCGTACCCGTTGCTCGCCTACCTCGGCGAGCGCGAGCGCCCGGCGGCTTGCTGTGTGTGCCCCGGCTGGCTCGCGGAGGAGCGAGCGGCCAGCCAGATACGCGCCCCGCTCTTGACGTGCCTGCACTGATACAACTGGCGACGGCGACGGGCACGACCCCCTGCGGGCCGTACTGTCCAACCCAAGCCACTGGGTCAGGGAGGTCTGCCGCCGCACCGGCCTTAGGCCACCGGCGACAGACAACACGCGCGCGTGGGAGCTAGCCGCGCGTCGGCTGCGCTGGGAGGGCCGGCTCATCTTCTCTCCTCTGCCAGTGCCCAGCCCACAGGAGCTGGAGCAGCTAGGCGGGGGCGACGAGCAGGCCGGCGTCCAGCGTTACTGGGAGGCTCTGGACGCAACCATCCAGCGCTTTGCGCCCGGCCCCGCCGCCGGGACCGCGGGGGGGCGGACCGGCTCCACCGAGCTGGTGGTGTCCTTGGCTGCGCCGGCCGCGGGCCCCGGGGGCCGGGCACCCCGGCCTCGAGCACTTTCCCCTGCCGGTACATCGCACTACGGGCCGCGTCATGACTCGGTTGCACTTGCAGGGTTTTGGCCTAGTTTTGCCGAAGGGAGCCATCCTCCCGGTCGTCTTGCCCGCAGGCTTGCAAGTGCTGAGCTGGTCGCAGACTGACTGCTCGCGGGTCGAGCGGCCCGGACCAGGCGAAGCAGACGGAATACTAGGTTTCAAGAACTGCCCCGCGCTGGAGGAGTTCTGCTTTACCCAGCAGCGGCCCGCGCCGGCAACCGAGCCCGTGACGCCGACCTTCTACTTCAAGAGGTGCGCCAATCTCCGGGTCATTGACACCGCCACTGGCGCCACCGGGCCGCAACCCGTGTCGTTGGTGCTGAACGGCTTGCCCACACCGTCACTGACGCTGAGGCCGGGCGGCGGAGACTTTTACCTGACGGCAACGTCCTGTTCCCTGCAACACCTGACCTTGCACAGCACGGGGCCGGCTGCCGACGTCCAGCTGACGGTCGAACGGTGCGAGCAACTGGAAGACTTCAGCTGGCGGGGGCTGCACCAGGTCACCGGAGACATGCAGTGCACCTTCACGGGACTGTCCCCCGGCTTCATCGGAGCGTGGTGGCCGGACTGTCACACGGTGCTTGGCTCACTCGGTCTGGGGGTGCACGTGTCCGGGACGGGGGGGCTAGCCACCCAGCGCGGCTTCGGACTGCCATCACTGCAGACTGTGGGCAAGACCTAGTCCTAGAGCTGGGAGGCTTCCAATCGCCACCAGCGCTCGATCTGCCCAAGCTAAGAACAGTGGGCCTAGAGCTGGGATGCTTCCAATCACCACCAGCGCTCGAGCTGCCCAAGCTACAAACAGTGGGCCGCAACCTGCTCTGGCGTTACTCGGGCTGCGCCGGTCCCGCGGCCCCTAGGCTACCGGAACTACTTTCCGTGTGCCGCAATCTCACGCTCGCGCTGTCCGGGCACGGCGGACCGGAGCGGGACTGCAAGCTGAACCTAGACAAGCTCAAGACAATACAGGGCGTCCTGGACTTCGCGCTGACATCCTGCCCTCTAGTCCGGCTGGCTCTGCCAGAGCTGAGCACGGCGGGCACAGTACTCTTAACACTTACAGACTGTCTGAATTTACGCGAGGCACAATTACGGCAGCTGTCAACCCTCAGCCAAGCCCTGCGTGTAGAGATCAAGCGCTGTACAGAGCTTGAGAGCTTCCAGCTGCCAGCATTGACAGCTTGCCAGGGGGCCACCCTGACTTTCCAGGCTTGCCCCAAGCTGCGGGACCTAGGCTGGCCAGACAGGCTGGCCTGTGGCAAGCTCACCCTCACACTCCGCGAGTGCGCTGGCCTCACGGAACTGGCTCTGCCCCCCGGCCCCGACGAGCTGAAACTCACGGTATCCAACTGCGCTTCGCTCCGGCGCCTAGGATTTCCCCCGGGACGGGCGGAACAGCCGCTGAAAGTGGAGCTAACCTTCAGGCAGTGCCCTCAGCTGGAGCAACTGGACGGGCTAGTAGCAGCTTGCAAGCCGCCCGTCGTGGAGGGGTGCCCCCTGCTGCTTCTTCCGCGGAGCTAGGGGGGGGGCAGGGTCCGGGGGGCGGTTGACCAAGTAAGGCAAGAAAAAGCCGCGGTTGGCTAGGGCGACGACGGAGGGCTTGGCTCTCTTCGTCGGGGCCACGCGCGAGGGAAGGAAAAAATTTCTACCTGTGTGGCCGCCCCGGGGGGCACGGCCCTCCTCTTCCGCTGCTGCCTTCTCCCCTTTCCCTCCCCTGCTGTAGCTGTCCCCTTCTCTTCTCCCCCTTCTTTCCCCTGGGGCACGCCGCCCGCCCCCCCCACCCAGTGTCCCTGTTCATAAACGGCGCGCCGCATGTCGCAGCGCCTCTTGGAACAGCTCCGCGCGTGGGCCACTGAGGCACTGCAGGAGATACCGGTCCTGACTCGGTTGCACCTGCAGGTCTGGCGCCAGTACGAGGACTGCCAGGGCGGGGCCGCCGGTCAACTCGTGTCCCAGCTGGCCAGCCTGCTGTCCGCCCTGCAGGTAGTAGCCCAGGACGTGCTGCTAGTACAGGGGCCAGCCCCGGCCGACTGGCAGCCCTGTCTAGTGTCTTCAGTATGCGCCTGCTGGGCAGAATGCATGAGTTTGCCGCCTGGTCGGCGCTCGTGAACGTCCACACTGCGCAGCTCAGGGCGGTGCTCGCTCGCTCCGTGAGGCGAGAACACCTAGCGCCCTTGTCTTTCCTCCTACCGAACGAAGACGTGCTGGACCCCGAGAGGGCCGTGGCGGCCCCCATTCAGCTCTTGTGCTCCCTGTGGTCCCGCACCCAGGAGGCGAGGAGATTCGGCGATTCGGCGCCCACTGCCATCACCAGCGGCGTGGCCGAGGTCCTACTCAGCGCGCAGGAGTCGTACGAGCGAGCGCTGTTCGACCAGGTGCTGGAGACAGTCGCCAGACAGCTGCAGCTGCACAGCCTGACCGGGGGGGGGGGGGGGGGTAGCAGTACGCTGCTGTGCTTTGGGGACGTGGACGTGTCCTGGGAGGGGGCCGGGCCCCTGCGCGGCACCTGGCGTGAGCGCATGTTCGTGTACCCGGGTTTTCTGGTGATATGCCACGAAGCGAGCACCAAAGCTGTCACGGACAGGATCCCCTGGGGCTACCCGTTGCACCCGATCGCGCCGCGTCAGGAGTGCCGCGGAGTGTCCCCCCCCCCCCCCCCCACGCCCTGCCCGCGGGCCTCAAGCTAGTGTACTGCCAGCGGGAGCTCACGCTGCTCGGCCAACCGGAGCTGGACTGCATCCGCCTGAGGTGCAGCGCCGGGGGCCGCCCGGCCGCGACCCTGACCTTGCAGACATACCCGCCAGCGGTGTGGAGGGGCCGCGGCAGCTTAACTCGCACTACGCTTGGTTAGCGTTGCTGCGCTCGACCGGCATGCGGGACTGCGCCGCCGGCGGGGGCCGGCCGTCCGCCGCCGGCGGCGAGCCGTCGCCCGCCGCCGCGCCCGCCCCGCTCACGGCCGGCCACCGGCCGTCCGCCGCCGGCGACCAGCCGTCGTCCACCACCGCGCCCGCCCCGCTCACGGCCGGCCAGCTGTCGCCCACCGCCGCGCCCGCCCCTCTCACGGCCGGCCAGCCGTCCACCGCCGGCGACCAGCCGTCCACCACCGCCGGCGACCAGCCGTCCACCACCGAGCCCGCACCGCTCGCGGCGGCCGGCCGGCCGTCAACCGCCGCGCTCACACCACCGCCCCGGGCGTCCCTGCCGCCCGGGGAACTCCCCTCCCTGCCGCCCCGGACGTCCGCGCCCGCCGGCGCCCGCCGGCCGCCCCCGCCCCCTGTAACCCTGCCGGCGGGCGGGGGGGGAGCACGCCGGGCCGCCGCCGGCCCCGGTCCACCCCCCGCCGGCCGGCGCGCGCCCCCCCGCCGGCCGGTGGCTCCGCCGTCCAGGCGGCCCGCCGGGCCGCCGGCGCCCGCGTCCGAGGGCGTGCGACGGGACAGCCCGCCGGTGCGCCGGCCGGCACGCCCCCCGGCAGCCGGCGTGTGGCCCCGCGCCGCCCCCCTCCCTCCTCTTCCTCGTTGCCGCCCACGCCCCGGGCCCCCCCGCGTGGTTGGCGCCACCGGCTCCCCAACGATCTCCCGGGGTAGGGGGCGCGGCCGGCGAAGACGGGGACGCCAGGCAGGCGGGAACGGACGCCCCCTCCTCCGCTCCCCCGCCTTCGCGCACCCTGAGCGCGCACGTCCGGAGCTCCTCGCACGGGGAGGAGCGCGGGGCCCCGCCCGCCCCGCGCGGCCGCGCCGCCACGGACCCCGCCCTCGCGCAGCCGGCACTACTCTTTACGGCCGAGGACCTTCAGATGCAGTTCCAGTCGCTGGAGCACGACCGTGTTCCCGCGCCGCCCAAGACTCCGCGTGCGCCCCCGCAGGTCAGTCTGAATGCGATCGTCAGGCGCATGAGTTCGATGCGTTTGCTGGTGCACAGCGACTCGGACCAGGAACAGACAGACGGCAGTGAGGACGAAGAGTTTTATTAGGTGGGGCCCCTGCCTCCTCCCCCTTCCCTGCCCAGGCCGGGCCTCTGCTGTCTCTTCACTTCCAGCCTGCTCTGGTCCAGGTAGTACAGCAAGTACGCACCCCCCCCCCCCCTGGCTGCGCCACATGGTGCATCCGCCAGCACAACTGCTCGAGGCAGGGCTTCACGACGGCGCCCACCAGCCCGGTCCAGACGTCCGCGGGCGGCGCGAGCACTGCGCTACAGACATAGTCCACCGGCCGGCGCCGCGTCCGTGCGCAGCAGGGACCCTTGCAGCAGCCTCTCGGGCGAAACGCGCACTAGGCCGGACGCACAGTACCCGAGCCAGCGGACGCTGATGTCTCGGAGGCAGAGCACACAGGGGTGCGGGGGCCTGTTCAGGATAGAGCGCAGGCAATGCATGGCGGTGCGCATGTTCTTGACGTACACCCCCACGTCCTTCCAGGCCCGCTCCAGGCACAGAAGCCTAGTGGGCAAGGGGGTGGTGTGGAGCCTGTTCTTGAGCACGAAATCTTCGTATTGTGAATACAAGCAGAGCTCTGTGTCGGACAGGCTGCGCAGCAGCGGCGTGGAGCCAGGCGTGGAGCCAGGCGTGGAGCCAGGCGTGGAGCCAGGCGTGGAGCCAGCGTGCCCGCCGGGCGCACCGTGGGCCGGGGGGAGTGGCCACACCGCCCTCACGGCCAGGCAACGCGCACCCAAGCCGCACTCTCCTTCCGGCAGGCGCGCGAGGCGCAGGTTGCCCGCCTCCACTGTAGCGCTGACGGTGGGGAGGTAGCGCAAGGGCTCGCGGGCTACGCACTCGTAGGAGACCAAGGCCGCGGCCCCCGACGCCTTAGCGCCGGCGCTCACGTACGTCGCCAGCCCGTGCAGGCCGCCCGTGACATAGTATTACCACGAGGGCGGGCTCAGCCATGCTAGGCAGCCACCGCCGCGGCATGAACTCGGCGCAGGTGATGGCGGTGCGCCCCGCCAGGCGCGCGGCTGGCGTGGAGTCGCAGTTCCGGCACAACCATGACGGCCGGCTGCTGGGCAGGTACATGCTCGCGCCGGCCGAGGGGTGGAAGCCCTGGCAACGCGCCTGTAGCTTCTGCCACCTTAAGTACAAGGTGTTCCGGCGCGCGGGGGATGCCGGCATCTGCCACCGGCACGGCCCGCGCGGGTCGGAGCCAAGCCACACCGAAAGACAGTACCAGGCCCTGCTACAACTGCGGTGCTGGGCGGCGGACGTGCGGCAGGGGGCTCGCACACGGGAACTCGCGGCCGTGCGCGCCCTGTCAGTGCAAGGCCTGGAGGTGGCGCAGTCATACCGGGCGTACGCCCGGCGGGTGCTGGACCAGTACCGGCGGCTGGAGCAGGAGGTGCAGGACGCGCTGTCCGCACTAGACGCTGAGCGGATGTCTCGCCGGGTGGTTGAGGATTGCACGCTGGCCGTCCTGCGCGCGCGCGGCTTCCAGCCGGCGGCGGACGACGCGGCGCCCACCCCCGGCCGGCCGGAGGACGAGGGGGCTTCGCTGGCCAGGGCTCGCCAGGACAACCGGCAATGGCAGCAGCTAGCCGTTTCCGCGACGGCGCGGCTGGAACAAGCCGAGGGCCGGCTGGTGCGGGAGCGGCAGGAGCACGGGCGGCGCCAGCAGGAGGCAGCGGACGCGGCCACCCGGCTGGCGCTGGGAAAAGAGAGCCCGGGAGGCCGAGGGCCGGCTGGCGCAGATCGAACAGGTACAGGAGGCCTTCGCGCGTGTCTGGCACCAGCACCAGCACTTGAGCGCCTCGCAGCCGCCGCCCCGCGGCCTGCCCCAGGCCGGGCCAGGGGAAGGGGCGGGGGGAACCAAGGGGAGAGAGGGAGTAGGCAGCACGCAGTGACCTTAGGACCGGCGCGGTCGCCGCCTGGCCGGGGCCGCCGGAGACAACCCGGGGGCGAAGAGGAGGGCCCCCCCCCCTCCTTCCTACAGACTCGTAGCACTCCTAGGCCGGGCGGGGTGCAGGACCGGGGGGAGGGGTAGGGCCGGAGGCGGCCCCCCCCCCGCTCCCCAGGCGCGGAGCGCCCGGCGCTCGGTCGTCGTGTGACAGCGGTGTTGCTACCTTGAGTAAAGAGAGACAGACAGACAGAAGTAAGCCAATTAGCCCGCCCGGCCCGTTCTTCCCCTCCCGGCCGCCCATGTCTAGCTTCTCGCTGGGGCAGGGCCTGGTACTAGTAGTAGCTTGCTTCACCTTTGCCAGCGGCTTAGCCTGGCTGTCAGCTGATGGGCGGCAGAGACCGCCGCTGGCGTGCGACGGGTTCGTTTGCGCTGCCGCGGCTCTGCCTGTGGAATCTGGCCCACGCGCTCGCGCTCGTGCCCTGGTGCGAACCGGGCGTGGAGCCAGTGTGGACGTACCGGGCCGCGCTGCTGCCGCTGGCCTGGCACGTCTGGCTCGAATGCCTGGAACGCTATCCCACCGGCCTGGCTTACTTCTGCCACGACGACGAAGCACCCCCCGCCGGCCCCCGGGCCCTGCGCCTGGCGCTGTGTGTCGTGTGCATGGGGGCTGCCCTCGCCACGAGGCTGGGCTGGCCAGCGGGCGCTTTTCTGCTGCCGGCCCAGCTCTACGGCGGCCGGCTGTGGCTCCGCGCCTACCTGCAGACACGCCAGCTCGCGCTGGTGCTGGCCGGCCGCCGGCGGGTAAGGGCCGCCGGGGGGGCCGAGGAGGAGGCCCCAACAGGCGCCGAGCGGCTGGCGACTATGTCGCCGCGGATCCACTGCCTGTTGTGGGTGACGGGGTTGGCCGCCGCACTCTGCGCGGCCTACTTGGCAGCGTGGCTGCGGCTCTCTCCCCCTGCTGGCACTCTGCTTGCCCCCGGCGGCCCGGCCGCCGCGGTGAGCTTTCGCGCTGGGCATCCTCGCCGCCCTCGTGCCGGCTGTCTGGGCTCACCTGGTGGCCGCGCAGGTGTTGCAGGCGTCGTCTCGCGGCGCCCCCAAGACGACACCCGGCCTCCCCCCCACGGTAGACCGGGACCGTGTTCCCAGCGGCCGCGCCGGACGGGTGCCAGCCTCGGAGGAAACGGAGCGGAAAGAGGAACAAGGCCAAGCGGGCAGCGACGGGGGGCGTCCTGTACCCCCCCTGACGGTGTCCAGCGCTACTGCGCCGGGCCAGGCAGCCGAGCCTGGCGGCGGGCCCCCGTCCCACCCCCGCGCTAGGCTCAGCCGCGGGCGCCGGGCTGTCCGCCAGCCCCCCGCTGCGCCCGTACGCCCGGGCCCCCGGGCACGGCGCTGTTCGGAGCGCGCCTCGGACGGACCCGCAGAAGCTGCGGGCGCTCATCGAGTACTACGGCACCACCCCGCTGTCGGTCTTCCGCCAGCTCGTCCCCGTCCCTCCGCGGGACGAGGAGTCTCCCCCCTGGGGCTGGGCGCCGGCCCGCATGCGCCCCCGGCTACGAACCTTACCGGACCACCTCTCCCGCTCGCCGCACAGCCACACCCGGGAAGAAGAAGAAGGGGCCGGCTCGCCTGTCCTGTCCATCGTCCGGAGTAGACCGAGCCCGCCGGCGCGGGCCGAGGAGCCGACTGCCAACCCTGCTTGACGACGGGGGGGTCCAGGAAGCGTACTCCCCCTCCCCAGCGACGGGTGCCAGGCCAGGGCGGAAGCCGCCGACGGGACGTCGTCGCTCCCGGCCTGGCACGCCACCACGGCTCCACGGCCGGGGCGTGGGTGGACGGCGCGTGCCCGGGGGGGGGGGGGGGGGACCGTGCGCCCGACCGCGGGGTGGGGCAGGGGGGGGGGCCCCCCCCCCCGGGCACGGGGTCAGGCGTCTGCGCGCGGGGGTAGGGAGAAGGGCGGTGGTTCCTGCCGTAGCAGAGGTCAGGCTCCACACACAACCAGAGGCCAGACACATATAAAACAGCGTCTCGCCCCGGCCTCTTTCCCCCCCCCCCTGATGGCTAACGTGTTCGCAGCGCCGGCCTCTCCCCTCCTGATGGCTAACGTGTTCGGCGCCCCGGCCTCTCCCCTCCTGATGGCTAACGTGTTCGGCGCCCCGGCCTCTCCCCTCCTGATGGCTAACGTGTTCGGCGCCCGGGCCTCGAAGGCCGCCTGGTGCACCGTGTGTGATAAAAGCTTTGCTAGCAAGTCCAGCCTGAAACTCCACCAGCTGATCCATGAGAACAAGCGCCCGTGGCGCTGCGGCCATTGTGGCAGAGCCTTTCGGCAAAAGGTGGCGTTACAGAGTCACGAGCGCCTGCACACAGGGACATCCCCTTACCTCTGCGACCTGCCGGGCTGCTCGCGAGCTTATAAGTCCCCCCAGACACTCAATTCACACGTGGAGGCGGAACACAAGCTGTGCGCCAGCCGGCGAGCCAAGCCCTTAGTGTGCCCGGACTGCCACAAGAGTTTCTGTTCCGCCGCTGCTTGCGAGAGGCGCCGGCGGCACCCACGGGTGCAGTGCGGTCGTGGCCTCACCAAGGACGTGTTGGTGACGGGTGCCTGCCACCTACTCGCTGAACTGCACTGCAGGGCCTGCAACAAATCGTTCTCGGGCCCCAGGAACCTCCACCTGCACTTCCGAGACGTGCACTGTATTTATTTGGCCCCGCAGCCCGGCGCACGCGCTAGCGGCCAGGTCCGTGCCCAGCCGCCCGCGGGATCGCCGTCGCCCCCGGCCGACCACGCTTGGTTTCCACGCTTGGTTTTCTGAATAAAAACTGGGCCGGTGCTGTCCGACTGCGAAGGGGAAGCCCCCCGCCCCCCCCCCCCCTGGCCCCGGCCAGAGCCTGTTGCTCAGGAAGGATTGACGTGTGCACTAGGGAGAGGGGCCAAGCCCCCGGGGCCGGCCGGGGGTGGGAGGTATCTCCCCCTCCCCTTTTGCGCGGAAGGGCCGGGGCCGGCCGGGTGCACACGTGCACAGCACCACCCGCGCCCGCGCGGGGGAGGGGGGGGGTCGTGCGCGCGCGGCTTAGCGGGACCCCGGAAGAGGCAGGAAAAACAGAACCTAAGAGCCAGAAAAAGGAAGAAGGGGGCGAGGAAGCTCCCCCCCTCACTTTCCCTGTCCCCCGGCCCCCTCCCTCATGTCCTCTTCTCTGCCTCCACACTCTGGTGGTGCCCCTGTGGCATGCCAAGGTGTAGCTGGCGGCCCTGTTACTAGAAAGATCGCATGTCCGGCGCCAAACAGAAATTAGGACGGGCCCCAGGCGCCTGCCGGGATTGCGGCCGCTCGGCCACGGCACTAGAGGCCCAAGGGGGTTTTCCCAATCGGATTGGTACTGAGAATGCAGACTCTCGGCTCGGGGCGCACATGGCCGGTTGGAGGCGTGCCTTTGCTGAAGACAGACGACTTCGCAAGGAAGAATACGTCTTGATGAATTACCTGCATCTGCGCTGTTTGGATCGCTCTGTCGCCGCAAGGGGAGGGCTGCCTCCCTCCCTAGAAACGCTGCTGAAGGAATTCAAGACCCATCGTCTCGAGTATTTGAGCAAGCTGGCAGTATGTGCCAACGAAGGTTACGAGCTGCCGGGGAATAAGGATACGGAGTGGAAAGCATGGTTCCGCCCAGCACGATCGTGTTTAGCCCCTTGCTAAATCCCCTCCCGCTACTTTTCTCGGTGTCCAAGAAAGACTACTGGAATGCCATCGGGGAAGCAGTGAGGCTCAGGAGCCCGCCGGAGCCACTGCCAGACTGGAATGCGATCGGGGAAGCAGTGGGGCTCAGAAGCCCGCCGGAGCCACTGCCAGAGCTGGTGCTTTCCCGGGGCCAGGCGTACCCACCTGGTAGCAGGCAAGAGATACTAGAGCTTAGCGAGATACTAGAGCTTAGCGGTGACAACGCCGACTGCTTTTCCTTTGCTGGGGCCCAAGCCATCCCCGTCCGCACGCTGACCTTGCACAACCCGGCCTTCCGCGCACTGAGTCTGCTGAATGCGGCGTGGGAGACTAAGTGACGGCGGAGGAGGACAACGATTCCGATGATGACGATTCCAATGATGACGACGCCGAGCTTGTTGACGACGCGGGGCATGCAGCCCACACGAACCGCTTCCTCGCAAGCAGCGTCGAGCTCAAGTTCGTCGAAGCCACCTTGTCGGGCGGCACAGAGGGAGTTGGCAAGCACACTCTCTGCCTAGCTGGGCTGCCGGCGCTAGAAAAGCTTGTCTTCACGCAGCGCTCGGATGGCCACCCGAAGAAGATGGCACAACTCTCTCTAAAGCGCTGCGCGCGGCTCTCGACGATTGTGACCTCCCCGAAGGCTGGTGCAAGCCTTCAGCCGGTGGCTGTCTCGGTCAGGAGGTCGTCCCCCCAGTGCCTAGAGCTGTTACCAGGAAATGGCCAAGTGGAGTTGGAAGTGGTTTCTTGCCGCCGGCTACAGTTCCTTCGCCTACCATCGCTGTGGCAGCATACTACAGGGAACCTAAAGCTGACGTGCCGGAACTGCAAGGCTTTACAAGAGGTTTCCTAGCCCGTGCTGTCTAGCGTTGATAGCCTCGAGGTCAAGGTAGAATCCAGAGAATATGGCCCCTACCTTCCCCTCCGGGTGTTCTAGCTGCCCGCTCTGCAGGAAGCCACAAGGAACCTCACCCTGAGCTTTTTCGCTTGTCCCGAGCTGGCGGAGCTCAAGCTGCCGAGCCTAGCGGAAGCCGGTAGTCTCGAGGTCAGGGTACAAGCCTCGGATGTTGGCCGCTCCATTCCCCTCCGCGCTTTCAAGCTGCCCGCTCTGCGGAAGGCCACAGGGAACCTCTCCCTGACCTTTTCCGATTGTTCCGAGCTAATGCAGCTCACGCTGCCGAGCCTAGTGGAGGTAGGTAGTCTCCAGGCCAAGGTAACAGCCCCAGAGAATTCGCAGTCCATCTCCTTCCAGGTGTTCCAGCTGCCCGCTCTGCGGAAAGCCGAAAGGGACCTCGCCCTAACCTTTTTCAATTGTCCTGAGCTAGAGCGGGTCGCATTGCCGGTGCTAGAGGAGGTCGGTAGTCTCGAGATCAAGGTAGATGCGGGAGAGTGTGAAGCCTCAATTGCCCTCGGGGCGCTCCAGCTGCCCGCTCTGCGGGCAGCCAAGGAGGGCCTTGCCCTGACCTTTTTCGATTGTTCCGAGCTAAAGCAGCTCACACTGCCGAGCCTACAGCAGGTCGGGGGCAAGCTCTCCGTCTGCGTATCGTGTTGTCCCTTGCAGGCCTTGGCCTTGGACACGCTAACTGCAGCCGGAGGCATCTTCTTGGAATTTAATGGTTGTCAAGAATTAGAAACTTACAGCTTGCAAGGGCTGTCAGAGACCACCTCCGCGGTCTACCCCGAGGTTAGCCAAAGCACGGGACTCCGGGAGCCAGTTGCGTTCCAGCTCGCGCTGGACGGCTGCCACTCACTCAAGAAGTTGGGCATACCCATCTGGCCCGGCGCCGAGAAGTGTGTGGTTACGGCCACCGATTGCCAGGGGCTGGCTGAGCTGGGACTAACCACAGAACTCGTCAATTGTACAGACCTTCAGCTCACGCTGCAGAACTGCCCCTCGCTTGGGCGGCTGCAAGTGCCCGCGTGGCCAGTCGTCAAGACGTGTGTGGTCGTGATGAAGCTGTGCAAGGGGCTCCGTCGACTGGAGCTGCGGGACGCGCTGGCGGCCTGTAAATACTTCCGGCTCCAGCTGGAGAACTGCCAGTCGCTGGGGGAGCTCAAAGTGCCCGCGTGGCCGGCAGTCGAGACGTGTCTGGTCACGGTCCGGCGGTGCGAGGGGCTCCTCCTACTCAAGCTGCCGGACGAGCTGGCGGCCTGTACACACTTCGGGCTGCGCTTGGACGGCCGTCCCCCGCCCGAAGGGGTGAAGTTACCCCGGGGGCTACCTCCAGACTCGTCGGTGGTTCGGGCGTGGTTGGGGGAACGTAAACTGCTGGAGGAGAAGATGGCGGCGGAGTATTTCGGCATCAAGCTCCGGGCGCTAAGTATAGCCAAGCTGCCGCAGGTGCAGAATTGTGTGCTCATGCTCAGGCGCTGCGAAGAGCTCGAGGAAACGGAATGGCTAACGGGCCTGCCAGAGTGTACGTCGTTCACGCTCACGCTCCACGACTGCCCCAAACTCCAGCAGCTGACTGTGCCCGAGCTGCCGCTCGTCCGCAGTTGCGTGATTGTGGTCCAGCGGTGCAAGGCAATGCGGAGCCTAGTGCTGCCGGAAACGCTGCCCCACTGTGTGTCCTTCAAGCTCGACCTAGAAGCTTGCTCCCTGGTACAGGAGCTGGCTACGCCCCAACTGCCGTCCATCCAGCAGTACGAGGTTGAGGTCAGGGGGGTCCAGTCCTTCTTGCTGCGGCCGCTGCATGGGCTGGCGAACTGTGCCTCGTTCAAGCTCGTGCTGCAGGGCCTCCATGAGCACGCTGTTTTGCCACACGCAATGGAACTACAAAGATGTACTGCTGTTTTGCCAGAATCCATGGAACTACGAAGATGTACTGTGTTCGAGCTAGATTTAAGCAACCTAGAGCTCCCCCGGCGGCGGATTGTGCTAGCGTTGCCAGTAGTGCAGAACTATGCAGTCAAGGCAATGGACTGTACCGGGTTGGTCAGTCTGGATCTGCCACAAGAGCTCGGGGCGTGTACCAAGTTGGTTATCGAGTTGAAGAGCTGCTCCGACGTCACGGAGCTGGTGGTACCGCCGTTGCCGACATTAAGGGAAGGTACGATCGAAACCGCGGAGTGTCCGAAGCTCGAATGGCTAAAGTTGCAGACGGAGCTGAAAGCATGTACCAAGTTCGAGCTCAGATGTCCCAAGCCCAACGACTGCTTCAGGTGGTCCGGTCTACCAGCGCTGCAGTCGGTCCAGAACATCAGGACAGAGATTAGTGCCCTGCTTGCAGAACCCCCGAAGAAGAAGAGAAAAGTAGTAGGGGGACTGCGGCCTTAGTGGCCAGGGGGCAAGCACCCGGGGCTTAGCATGAGCCACTACTGTCAACTGGTCGCGATCATTAAAAAGCTGACAACACACTGCACAAGAACTAGTGTCAGGGGGGGGGGGGGGGAAAAGAGAAGCAGGGCCGGCGGGGGCTTTCCCCCCTTTCTCGTTCCTCCCGAGAGGCAGTGTTTTCTCCGTGTCGTAGCACCGGCCGCCTGGCTCTCTTTTTCAGGCAGACCTGCCGGGGGCCGGGCTATCTTCCGACGACGACGACGTGCGATTTCTCCCTAGGGGCAAAAATGGATGTTTAGCACCTCTCTCTTCCCGCGACAGAATATAAACATGGGAAGGCACACCCCAGATAGTGTCGGTTTTTCTTCGCGGAAGGGAGAGCCCCTTCCCCGACCGGCGGGCCCGCTGGCCGCGGCTGCGGCCCCCCCCCCCCCCCCCGCCCCGGGGAGGGGCACGCGGAGCCGCCGGGCGGTGGGCGGCCGCGGGGCGGCACGCGCGCGTGGGGGAGGGGGGTTCCCCCCCCCCCCCCCCCAGAACCTGCGTCCCCCCTGGCCAGGCCCGCCCCCCTCTCTCCGCCCGTGCTGGTGCCAGGGCGGCGCGTGGGTGTGGGTGCCGAGGGACCCACGCGCGCGGGACCGGGCGTGGCCGCCGGGCCAGGCCGTAGCAGAATCGGTCCGCCATGGCCAAGCGGACGCAGAGCCAGGCGGTGCTGCCAGAGCCGTACGAGCCCTATTCTTTTCGCGGCAGCCACCCCTTCTATACGTCGCTGTCGAGCGGGGCGGGCCAGGCCCCCGCCCCGGAGGCCGACGAGGGCAATATAGTCGACACCTTCTTCGAGCAGGGCGCCGAGGACTACGGCGCCGCCGGGCAGGGCCACTTGGCCCCCGCGCACGAGGGCGCGGACCTGGTGCGGGACGCGTGCTAGTGCTTGCAGATGACGGTGCCCTCGCGCTTCCTGTCGCAGCACACGCCCCTGGGCTTCGAGACCAAGACCAACAAGGTGCACGAGGCCTTCAAGCTGCTGGTCTGCATGTGGTGAGCCATTACGTCGCACCCCGACCTGCTGGGCGTGGACGCCGAGAGCGCGCTACCGCACAGCGTCCGGGCCGTGTCGGCGGTCCAGGACGAGCACGGCCAGGTCGTAGGCCACTCGCTGTGGCTGTGGGTCAACCGCTCCAACTTCGACGTGCTGCGGATCATCAACGACCTGCTGCTGGCCGACAGCCGGGGGTACGACCCCTGCCCGGGCAGCGCGCTGGCCACGGAGGAGCCGGGGGACGGGGCGGACGCGGGCGACGCCGAGCAGCCCGACGGCTGGCGGCCGCCCGCGGCCAAGAAGCAGCGGCGCGGGGGCGGCCAGCGCCAGCGCTGGCAGCCGACCAAGTGCCCCTTCACGGCCGACTACCCGGAGTTGCTGGCGAAGCTGATGCAGAACGTCGAGTTCCTGAGCTCGGTGGTGCTGGTGGCCAGGACCCCGCAGGCGGGGGCGGACGTGTCGGCGTTCCTGCTGCGGCGGCGGACGGAACGTGTGTGGGGGGGCTGCGTGCTGGACCCGCGCGTCTTCTTCCACCCGCGCCACCTGCGGCACGGGCTGCTGGAGGGCGTGGTGCCGGCGCAGCTGGATTGGGACCTGTATGTGCAGGAGCCCCCCGCGGGCCAGGGGGAGGCGGCGACGTTCGCGGTGCCCTTCCCGGACCTGTTCTGGCGCCTGCCGTCCAGGCTGTCGCACGCCAGGTTCGCGCACACCCGCCTGCCGGTGCCACGGCGCCCCGACCTGGAGGAAGCCCAGGGCACGGCCGAGGAAAACACCCTGCTGGGGGTGCTGGCGGCGGACGAGAAGCTCGGGCCCGACGAGCTGTGCGCGCGCGCGCGGTCGCTGGCGGGCCTGGTGCGGGCCGTGGACGGCGGCGGGGGCGGCGGCGGCGCTGCCAGCGAGCAGACGATCAAGCGCCTGATGCACCAGGGGCGGCAGCGCCTGCTGGACGAGGTGGCAGAGCTGCGGCGGGGGGGCGCGTCGGAAGAGGCGTGCGCGTCCGCGCACTGGCAGGGGCTGCAGGCCCTGCGGCGCGGAGTAGCCCCCTGGGTGCAGAGCCTGCTGCGAGAGGGCGGCGGCTGCTCGGACGCCCAGCTGGCGGCCTTGTCGCACCTGAGCAAGCTCCTGCCGTCCGAGGTGGACGGCACCCCCCTGCCGCTCAGCTGGTACTCGTTCCAGGCGCTCCCGGTCGACAACCTCGGGGTGTCGGACTGCTACTACGTGCGGCTGCACAACCTGTTCGAGCACCAGCTGCGGGTGGGCACGATGCACGTGGAGGCGCAGCTCATGCTGCTGGTGGCGCAGTGTTCGGTGCGGGAGACTGCGTTCGTCAACATGGTGGCGTACGGCCCGCCGGGCACCGGCAAGAGCCGGCTGCAGGACCTGCTCATGAAGTTCCTGCTGCTGCCCGGCACGACGGTAGCGCTGACCGACATGTCGACCAAGGCCATGGCCGGTAACTACGACAAGTGCGGCGAGGTGCGCGTGATGGAGGAGATGCCGCAGCACTTTTTGGGGCTCCGCAACGGGCGCACCGAGGCGTCCAGCATCACGGAGACGATCAAGTCGATGCTGTCGGCGCCTACGCTGCAGTACCAGATCTGCCGCGTGGATAACGAGCGGGGGCAGCGCTTCATCGAGCAGATGTGCGCGCGCATCAGCGGCGCCTTCATCGGGGCCAGCAACACGTACCCGTGCGACTTCCTGGCCGCCATCCGGGACCGCCTGCTGTGCATCTACAGCCCTGCGCGCGAGCGGCCCGGCCACGAGCCCTGGCGCAACGTCGGGACCGAGCCGGACGTGCAGAGCCAGGCAGTGCTGGAGGAACAGGTGCGCTGGGTGCGGGACGACACGGCGCTGGGCTTCGTGTACGACACGCTGCTGGCGCTGGGCTTCGCCAACCCCGTGCGCCTGTACGTGACACCGCAGCTGCTGGGCCGCTTCTGCCAGCGGGCCGAGGAGCACTGCGTGTGCGGCCTGCACTCGCAGCGCACGATCCACCGGCTCACGGCCCTCATCACGCGCAACATCATCCGCCGCGCCGTGTTCCTGGTGTTACACTCGTCGCTAAGCACGCTCATCGACCCCGGCCGGGGCACGCACTACGGCCGGCCGCTGGGCAAGGCGCCTGCGCTCGAGGACTTTGGGTGGCTGGACTTCTGGCTCAACGACGAGGACCCGTCCGTGCTGCTCACTGCCATCACAATGATCGGCGAGCACGACTTCCACTTCCCGCAGCAGCGCGCCATCCTGTACACCCTGGCGCGCGAGTTCTTCGAGGCGCGGCACCAGGTGCCCGAGGCGCAGCAGCTGTGGCTGCCGGCGGGCACGCGCTCCGCGTTCGTGAGCGAACGCGTCCTGGCCGAGGACGCCGGCTCGTGCCCGCGCTACTCGCGGCTGGCCGACCCGCCCGCGGCGAGCGACAAGTACGCGCGGGCGGCCCGGCACGCCCGGGAGGAGGTCCTCCGCCACGAGCAGGAGCTGACCGCCCGGCGGCGCCGCGTGGCGCTGCAGCGCAATGGCGTGAGGTCGGGCCACTACTCCTTCTCGAAGCACGACAGCCAGCTGTTCGCCAACCACCTGGACTATGCAGAGTGCAGCCGCGCGCTGGGGGGCCTGCTGTGCAAGAACCACGCCCGAGACTGCGCATGGACTACCACGAGTTCAAGGACGTGCTGCACCAGCTGACGCAGGGCCGGCCCGGCGACCGGGGGCCCGTGGTCGTGCAGCGCGCCGATGACTTCCAGGTGCAGTCGACGGTGATGGAGCAGGGGCTGGCGCCCGACCTGCTGCCGAGGCTCGTGGTCCAGGTCCTGCAGGACCACTTTGCGCGCCCGCGCCAGATGCTCACGGGGCAGCTCGACCGCTCGCTGCAGCACTACGAGCTGTTCCTGACGGACCTGCTGCCGAACGGCGTGCCGCGCGGCCTGGCGGACCCCGGCCGCGCGTCCGCAGCGGCCGGGCCGCCGCCCGTGGTGCAGGGCCAGCTGGGGACGGACCCCGCCTCACTGGGCGGGCTGCTGCGGCCGCTGCGGACGCGCGGCACCGCCCCCGGCCAGGCCGCCGGCACGGCTGCCGTCACCACCGGTGGCGAGGCCGCCGCCGGCGGGACAACCCCGCCGGGGGCCGCACCGGGGCAGCGCCGGGCGACCTGGCCGACTACGTGTACGCCCAGCACCGCCGGGAGTTCTGGCTGCCGGCCACCGCCGCGACGCCCGCAGCCGGCACGCACGAGCACCTGCCCAACCACCGCCTGCTGCCCGCCCTGCTCGGCCGCGACGCCGAGATCCGGCGCCAGCAGGCGGCCGCGCTGGCCCCGAAGCTCGGGCTGGAGCCCGAGGCACTGCTGCGTAGCGTGCTGGGTATCCACTCGTACGGCAGCGGCGCCAACCCGCTCCTGGAGACAACACCGCCGGGCGTCGGCGCCGCCTCGTCCTCGTCCTCGTCGTCCTCGTCGTCATCCTCTGGCGGTCTGGCCGGGCTGGGCCCGACGGACGGCTCGGATGACATGCAGGATCAGGAATAAAAGAAATCACTCTCTCTCTGTCTCAAGCGCACGCGTGCTCTTTTGCACCGCCCGGCAAGCCGGAGCGAGTCTCTGCGGGCGCTGCGCCGGCGGTCACGTCGCCGTTCTCGCCTCCGTATACCGGCGCGGCCGGGCCCGGCGGCGGACCTAGGCAAAGCCAGACTAGTCTGATTAAAAAATGCAAACACGTGGCTTGCTCCCTCCCCCGGGCGTACTCTACCGGCTGAGACTACCCCGTGCCGGTGCGGAAGGCCCGGAGGAAAGCAGAGTCTGTGGCGCCAAACCAGGCTGAGACAGGAAAAAAGGGGGACCAAGAGAGGAGCGAGAGGGGCGGGAGGAAAGAGGGGCGGTGGCAGGTAGAACGGCTTTCTCTTGTACCCTCCTAAAGAGCACAGCCAGGACCCATGTCCGACCGGAAGTGCAGCGGCTGTGGCAGGAAAAGGCAGAAGTTGAGCCATGGCCCGGCCGCTAGTGGCCCAGGGCGCCGGCCCGCGAGCAGTAGTCGCGTCACCTGCCAGCACCGTGGCACCACAAGATTCGACTCGCCGAGCGGAACAATCAGCCAGGAATGCTTTTGATCTGCTGCCAGCAGAAGTCCTACAGGCGCTGGACTACGCAACTCCGACAGACTTGAACAACCTGGCGCTAAGCAGCCGTAGAATGCTAGACGCGCTTGACGCCAAGACCCGGCAACGTTTCCAGGAAGATGCCAGGCGTTTCCGGCGGAACAACCACACGATCGAAGAAGCAGTCGCGCCCCTTGATTATGGCTTAGGGGACAAACGGACTGTCCCGCTCGACAATCTCACTGAGGCGCTGCAACGCGAAAGACCCCAAGGGCCTCGATACGAGGCTTCGCTTGAGGTCTCTCCTGCGGCCTACGGCCGGGAAATAAGCGTGCACGTCGACCTGGGCTTGACTAGGCCGAATGCAACGAAAAGAACGGTGCTGGGGGCATGGTACCATGTGCTACGGCCTCGCGGCGACGACGATGACGATGGGGCCGGCCCCCACGGGGCCGCCATTAACGACAACCTTACCGCTGAAGCCCGAGTTTACATCCAACAAGTGGCCAGAGTCTTGGTCAGTTATGATACCCTCCGCTGGCTGGTCGACAAGGTGTTGCCCACGCGGTGGCCAGAGTCGCCATTGCTACGGCACTTGGACCCAGGTGACACACCAGCGATAGCTAAGTGCCTGGATGCAGGGCACGCCACGCGTTACTGGAAATCGGTCGAGCCACAGCACCCAATGCTGCCAGTGCTCCGGCAGTCGTACCTGGTCCCGACAAAATCCCAGCACCCCATGGCCCAGCAGGGCCTCAAGGAAGTGGAAGCGGTTCTCGTGGATCCGGAGGCCGAACTTACTGTGGAGATCCCCCTTTTCCAAGAGCAGCTTCGAGACAAAACCCAAAAAGATTACCTGGTTCGGCTGCACGTCTACACTTCCGGCTACCGGAACTTGTTACGGGTGACCCTGTCTTTGTCACTTGAGGAGGGCCGAGAGGTACCTGTGCTCCACGCGGAATGCGTCTTGGATCAGTGGCGGCCCAGGGATATCGAGGAGTACCTTCGATGCCATGTGAGCCTGTTTGTACGGGAGCGTACTCTGGTCTGGCTCCACCGGGAGGTCCTGCTGGCGGGGCTTCCTACTAGCCCCCCGAGCAAATATCTGGATCCTACTCAGGCCGGCAGAAAAGATGACGGGAGTGCCCGTGACTAGGAAGAACACTGTCCCGAAATGAGCTCGGTCCAGCCGCTGCATCCGGAATTGCTTGGCCGCACAGCCGCAAGACCGCCTTCAAGCAGCCGTTCCTGCCGGTGAAAGTGAGGATGATGGTACCGACGGAGAGGATGGTGTTTACTGGGCTGCTGCGGAGTGGCAGTAGGGTACTCCGAGCTTAGAAGCGCTGGCCCTTCCCGCCGCGACTGCGCACCGCACGAGAGGGAGGCCTGCAGCCAGACAACGGAGACTAGCTACCCGCCAGGCAGAATGAAGCCGTCGTCTCACACTTTTAATAAAAAGTAGGAATTCACCTAAGTTCTACTACTACTCGTAGCTAGTGCACCAGCTTAGCGGAGACCAGGGGGCCATCCTCCAAGCTTTACCCGCGGCAGATACGCTGTGACTGGCATTCGGCCGAGCGAATGGATCCTGGCCTAGCCCAAGTCTAGCCCGCGGCAGTACGAATCACTTCCAGTGGCAGTCGAAACACTCGCCCCAATGTCCTGCCGACCAATATACTCTCCCTGTGTTGTGGCACGTGATACATTCAATCGTAGAACTCGTGGCTTCCACGCCGAGCATATTCTCACCAAGCATGTTCTCTCCATAGCACTCGCAATCTCCCCAAAGTCAGTCGGACCAATACACTCTTCCTGTGCCCTGACACGCAGTACATTCGATGGTGGCTTTCTTTTTTCTCATAGCACACTTGGCACGCTTAGCCCTCTCTGCCGATGCCATCGTGGTCCTGCATTCGCTACACATCAATCTGTTCTCTGGAGAACACAGAGAATAGAAAAGAACATCAGGGCCACGCCGGGCGGTGAGCAAAGAAGGTCCTGCCCAGCTCGGGACACAGGCGTCGCGCAGCTGTTCGCTACCTGCACGTAACTCTAGACAGAGTGCGCAGGGAAACTGATAATAAGGCAACCAATTCTGGCGGGGGCGTGCACGTAGCACTTCAATAAAGGCTACGTCCTGCTTCGAATCCCTGTCCACCACCGTGACATCAGGCCTGATGACTTCGGTGCCCTGCCTGAGACGACCGTCAGGCACGTAGCCTTGTTGCTGTAGCCAGGCTAGACTCGCGTCAACTAGCGCTATCAGTGCGGGCTTAGCAAAATTTGCGCGCCTAGGGGTACAAGACTTCTGCTCTTTGCAGGCGGGATACAGAAACACAGTCGTGCTCAGATTGCGTGTTAGGTAGACTTTGGTTGCGAGCTGCGCAAAGACTCACGAGAGTGCAGGCGTTCTGCCTCCTTGGTACAGAGACGCAAGTTCTTCTCGTTGTCGTGGCGGAAATAGACACCCTTGCTCTGTTTGTTCCCTGTACTCTCTTGCACGGGAGTAACTGCTCCACCGCAGGCGGTGCAAACCAGACGACCAACCAGTGCCTCGGGACGTAGTAATGCCTCCTCAGTCAGTAATTCCAGCGGTCCGCATGTCTCAAGAGGTGCGCCAGGACAGGTGACAGCGGCAAAAGGGACCAACCGTTCGTGCCTATAGCATCTCGTTGACGGCCTGCCACCTTAGCTGTCGAGGTCATCCAGAATCGGTGTGCAGGCACGCTGTCGAGACAAGCCACCACCGGAAGGGGCTAAGGAGGAGGGAGGGGGGGCAGAGGCGCGCGCTCGAAAGCGGAGACGACTTGGATAGTCTTCCAGAACGCTGCTGTGTATAATAAATATCAAAGCGTGTATCATCTTGTTGGTTAGTATTTTCCAGCAATCCTGTGCATAGCCTAGCTTTTCTTTCTTGTGCTGTTTTGCTCCAGAGCGATGCTGTGTCTGTTGTCAGAACCATGTTGCGTCTCGGAGTAGTCATATATACATCGTCAAGCAGTGATGTATCTTCTACGTACAATCTAACTGTTACATATACTAATATCTATGTGTTGTTAGGGGAAAAGCGCGTTCGATGCAGCCATCAAATAATTTGCCAGCAACGATGTATATCATACATACAATCCAACTGTAGAGTTATGTATCTATGTGTTGTTAGTGAGGAGGTGCCTTTGTCGTGGGCGGGACCTGTGCTGAGGCCCGTTGCGAACTCGACCACGCTCTACACCTTCGAGCCGACCCCAGCCAACAGCGATGAAAAGCAAGCAGTAGGTCCTATGAATGCTGCGACTGCGCATCCAGAGGTTGCTGCAGTACCCACTTCGTCCTCTTTCCCCTCGTCCTCGTCATCTTCACAACCCGCAATGAGCTCTGACAGCTCCAGCACAAAAGCTCAAGACGCAGCGAGCGCTGCCAGAAGTGACAGTGACAGTGCTGGTCTAGAGAATGACTTCTCTAGTTTATCAACTTGATGAAAGTTACAATTTTAATTTCAGGCTGACTGTTGACAGAGTCGCGGAGCATCCTGGAGACGGAGTGCAGTAAGTAGCCAGTAAAGCCTGTCAGGGAGCGAGGGAGTCAGTCAGACTAGAAGAGTTATACTGAAGACCGTGCCAGATATCGTCAGATATTTGTGTGTCTACTATGATATCAAGGCAGCGTCACTCAGAGGTGATCTGAGTGTTAGTATTGGCGGACGATGTTGTGCGGAAGTCACCGTCCGGCATTTTCAGTATTTTCTTATTAAAAGTGCTTGTGTATATATATAAATTAGTGGAAGATCCAAAGAGGGAGAAAGAAAAAGGAAAATTGAGGAACTGGTAATTTTAGGCTTCCCACTTATTGTTAGACCTATTAATATATTAATTAGGTTAGACAGTCACAGTACGGCCCGGCATATGTAATGAGCGTCGCAAGAGCCATTACTTGTGTCCGGCGTCAGGCTAACTCGTACCCGCACTTTTGTCTTGGAGCCTTTTCTACTAAAGTTTAGACTGCAGACGATAGTGATATATATATAACTACTTAGCTTTGACTCCGGCCCATGATTATTAAGATAGTCTCACTGACAGGTTATGAAGCCTTGAAGCGTGAACTTGACGTAGCGTCTGATAGACTTTATTCACTAATAGCGTTTTTTTCGTGGCGTGGCAGTGGAAGGCCACTACGTGACCACAGAATAAACGAACTGGTGAAAGTCGATGTATAAATTTGGAAGGTCCGGCTAGGGAACTAGCCTGTTGACAGGAGGCTCCGGGATCCCAGTTGTCTATCATCATTTTACTAATACTGAGTCACACTGAACCAAAAAGGAAACCAACCTCACCAAATTGATAATATATGCACATAAAGGCAATTTCGTTGGTAGGATAACTACGTTTACTGTTAGTAATTGCTTTGTGACTGGTAAGTAATTTATTCGTATTGTCGAATGACTGTATAGTTCTAGTCAATAATGGTAACGGACATAACGGACTATATTGGCATTTTAGGGTTGGACAATAACCATTGTGTAATAATTACAGTCGTGCGGACTTTATTTGAGTTTCGTTATTACCTTTGAGTTTGTCAGTTCTGCTATCTACAATGCGAATTAAAGTGTCGATTGGCATCGTAGCTTCTAAGGGAGTCCCTCAGCAAATCGGAGTGTAAAGGTATTAGGTTCGTGAGTGACCTGGTAATTACCTAATCGACTGTTATGAGCCGCTGGGGAAACGAATTTCTGCACCATGCGATTAGCATGAGACAATTGATGTCTCACACATCGGTGTTTAGCGGAAACCAAAAAGATTTACAGAGTTGCTATTACCAAATAGAGGAATATTCCTACGGTATTAGCACAACCCTCTGGGATATGTTTCATGATGCTTTCCAAGACCATAAAGCGGCAAAACAAAGTATGGTTTTGATAGAGAGAGGATGAGAAAAGCAGAAGAAATATAAGAACCGAGAGAACCACTCGAGGTAAACACACCGGAGGGATCAGACGAAGAAGAAGAAACAGAGACACCACAACCACTACAACAGAGACAGAGAGGCAGCCAAACACAACAAGACCAGAAGACAGCGATAGAGAAACCTGCCAACTGGAAAGACCTCTCAAGGGGAGAGAAGAAAGCTTGGGAGGATAGAGCGAACAGAAAGAAGAAAAGAGCGATGACAAGAACCAACAAGGATGTGTACTTGCTGAGAAAGAAGAGATACAGAGAAGAGCAACAATATCTTGTTGCTCAACAGCGTTGAACGTCTTGCCCAGCCCGCGTTACCAGAGTCGAAGAGAGTTGGAGGCGGGCAGGGTGAAGCAGGGCCGGAGAGCAACGGTAAAACTCTCATTAACCTCGAGGTACCAAAGCTGCGGCTGGTTGGGGGTAACATGTACGTGAAGCTGGTTTCCTGCTCGCGGTTAGGCCTGCTGGCCCTGCCAAGCCTGACGACAGCGGAGGGAGGAGTACAGTTAGAAATGACTGGATGCGGGAGTTTACGCGGGTTAGCAGTACCAAAGCTGTTAACCGTGGGGGATTGTCTTGGCCTGTGCGTTAGGATCGCGAATTGTGACCTCTTCGCAGATTGCATGCTGCCCCGGCTGAGCTCTTGCCCGTGCGCAGACCTCTCTTTTACGAATTGCCCTGCCTTTGTTAGCTTGGCAGTGCCGACCTTGTCCAACACGAGGCTGGCGTTTCGTGAGTGCGGGGCATTGCAGTGCCTAAGCTGGCCGGACAGCCCGGCCGGCGGCCAACTCACGCTGGAGCTCACGAGCTGCGGGCGGATAGAAGAACTATCCCCTGCCCTGTGGCATCGAGGAGCTCACACTCACGGTGTCCGAGTGTGAATCGCTCTGGCGCGTGCGGTTCCCGTCCCCCGGGACAGCCGAGCCAAAGATGAAAATGAAGCTAGTTTTCCGGAAGTGCCGCCGACTGGTATGCCTGGATGGGCTGCACCAGCACCTGCCAAAGGATTATTCGCTCGAGGTGACCGAATGCGCCCTTCTCGGCAGAGTTACGTGTACACTCCCGGTAGCTCCCAGACCCAAGCGTTACGCCTCAGAACCTACTGCAACTGGCGAAACTAAGGGGTAGGGGGGCGCAGGCGTTCAGCCAACCGCTCGATGCTTGGAACACCTCGCAAGTAACTTCCATGAGTGGGGTCTTTGACGACGCGAAAGCCTTCCATCAGGACATTAACAGCCGGAACACTAGCAAAAGTCACCTCTCTGTATAGAGCTTTCGGTTGTACCGAGCTCACTACATGCGCACTCAACTAACCACTAGACCGCTGGGTTGTGTCCTTGGCGGCGGAGCGCGGGGGTGTGTCGAGCATGTTCGTAGGTCACTGCCTTCAACCAGAACATCCGGACCTGGAATGTCTCGACGTCACCGTCCGGTCGCATGATATGCTGCGAGATATTTGGTAGCTATCCCAATCTGGTCAGAGCCAAAGGTACGGGAGTCAACCTTCGTTCTGCACGAAAAACGGTATGCCTTGTGAATGGGGGTGTGGCTACGCGTAAGATTAAAAAAAAGGCGGGGGCGAGGAGATGCACACGTCTCCGCCCCTGCCAAGCTCTGACAACAGCACCTGGAGGAGGATGCCCCCCCCCCCTCCCCACCGGCGCGCCCCCTCTCCTCTCCTCCCTCCCCGCGCTCCAGCCCGCCCCCCCTTGCCCTTTCCCTTGGCCTGACAGTTTCCCGCCCAGGGTGCTCTGGTGACGAGCGGCAGGTAAGTTCTCCAAAGCCGGCAGCGGACATCATCAGAGTGTGGAGCCGGAGTCGACGACAGAGGGAGAGATGAGAGACCGCCTTTCACTCTGGCTGCTCCTCGGGACGGCCGGGGCTGCTTGTGTCTTTAAGTGCCCCACGCAGGCCGAGGCCTGCCCGTCGGTCGTGTGCCCCGGGGGCACCACGATCCTGGAACTGACGACCGCGGCGCCGGGCGATACCCTTGTGTGGCCGCTGTGGCCGTCCGCCGGCGCCCGCCGGCGCTCCTTGGCGCAGGTCGCCACCGCGTTCGTGGTTAGCTGGGGGGACGGCTCGTCCCCCACCTTGTGCCAGGACTCGGGCGCCGCCCCGTGCGCGCACACGTACCTGGCCGCCGGCACCTACGTGGTCACAGCAGACCCAGGTGAGCGCCAGCCGATCCGCGGCTGGGCACTAACGCCCGCGTGGCATGCGGCGGCGCCCGCGGGCCTCCGGTTGGACGCGATCTGGCAGTGGGGAGAGCTGCGCTTCCACGAAACCAGCGGCTACCACCTGTACGGGGCGCCGGGCCTCACGTACGTGCCACCGTTGGCCGCGCTGCATGACACGGGGTCCGTGCGTTCGTGGGACTACAGCTTTGCGCAGCTGACCACGCCCCTGCCTGTCGACCCTAGCCACGGCCTGAACGTGTCGGGCGCACTGTCGATCGTCTGCATGTTCGAGAACTCTCACGGCCTGGTCACGCACTCGGCGGTGCGCGCCTGGGCTACCCACAGCCTGCGCAACTCCAGCCGCGCGTTTGCTAACCTGCCGGCCTTGGTGTCGCTCGATCTGTCGCGCTGGAACACCACGGCGCTGCAGGACGTGACCGATATGTTGGCGGGTTGCGAGGCGCTGACGAGCACGGGGCTGCAGGCCTGGACCGTGCTGCCGAACCTGCGGCGTTTCGCGCGCCTGTTTGCCGGCGTACCAGGCGCCTTCGACATCTCACTCACGGGCTGGAGCACGCCTGCCCTCGAAGCTGGCACGGTGGACTGCACATGGTTGGCTCCGTACACGCTGGTAGACCAGACGCGCTGGCCCGCCGCGTGCTCTCGATCGCTTTTCTATGCTCGGGTGATCGTTCGCGGCACCCTAGCGCTCGTGTTGTCACCGACCGCTGGCTCCGGTGCGGACGGCAGGTACGGTGTAGACTGGGGGGATGAGTCCGCCGCCGCCACCTGCGTGCATGGTAACGCCGCGACATGCACGCACGCGTATCCCCGTCGTGGCGACTACTGGCTGACGCTGGCAGGCCGGGTGGACGGCTTGTGGTACGTACAGGGCGCGAGAGTGGCGGAGGTGTTGGCCTGGGGCGACGTGCAGCTGTACCGCCCCGTCGGCAGCATCGGCGGCATGTTCGGAGACCCGCAGAGTCTGCGCTACGCAGCGCCGACGCGGGGCACGCGGGCACTGTTGGGTGTGGCGCCCGAGTACCTGCTGGCTGGCGCTTTACTCTACACAGGCAACGCGCGCGACTGGGACTGGTCGTGGCTGATGCCCGCGACGCATCCCGATGGCTTTCGCGAGATGTTTTTGGGCTGCACCAAGTTCAACCAAGACCTGAGCGGCTGGAACACGAGCGGCGTAGCTAGCCTGGCCGAAACCTTTAGAGAATCAGGGTTTAACAACTCCATCAGTAATTGGGATACAAGCCAAGTCACAACGCTACAGGGGACCTTTTTGGGAGCAAATGCTTTTAACCAACCGATCGGAGGCTGGAACGTGAGCCAGGTTACAACCCTGGAGAGTATCCCTTTTCGTCCGCTGCTGCTTTCAACCAAATGATCAATGACTGGGACGTGAGCCAAGTCACCAGCCTGGCTTACACTGTTCTGGGGCGCAGGCGTTCAACCAACCGCTCAGTGCTTGGAAAACCTCACAAGTAACTTCCATAAACGGGGTCTTTTACAATGCTAAAGCCTTCAATCAGGACATTAACAGCTGGAACACTAGCAAAGTCACCTCTCTGTATCTAGCTTTCGGCTGTGCCCAGCTCGATACGTGCGCATTCAACCAACCGCCAGACCGCTGGGTTGTGTCCTTGGCGGCGGCACAATCGGGTCTGTTGCGCGTGTTCATAGGTAACTGTGCCTTCAACCAGGACATCCGGACCTGGGATGTCTCGACGTCACCGTCCGGCCGCATGATATGCTACGAGATGTTTGGTAGCTCCCCTAATCTGGTAGCAGGCAAAGGTATAAAGCGCACTCTCCTGCCGACGTTCTGCACGGAAAACGGTCTGTTTTATGGGTGGGGGTGTGGCTACATGTAATATTAAAAAAAAAGGTGGGGGCGAGGAGTGCACACGCCCCTGCCAAGCTCTGACAACAGCACCCGGAGTGGGGATGCCCCCCACCCCCTACACCACCGACGCCGGAGCTTGGGAGGAGACCCTGCCCTGGAAGGTCCCTCCCTCTCCCCCCCCCCCCCCCGGCCTCCTGTCCTGCCCCCCCCCCCCCGCTCTGCCCTACCCGGGCCCCAGCCGAGCTCTCTTTCTTCTTCCCCCTCCCACACATTTTGCCAAAGCACAGTGGATGGCGAGCTCACGAGAGCCGCCCCCCGGCCGGGCGGCCGGGCGGGCTACCGGGGTGGCCCCGCGTTCGCTACCGCCGCCGTACCCGTTGCTCGCCTACCTCGGCGAGCGCGAGCGCCCGGCGGCTTGCTGTGTGTGCCCCGGCTGGCTCGCGGAGGAGCGAGCGGCCAGCCAGATACGCGCCCCGCTCTTGACGTGCCTGCACTGATACAACTGGCGACGGCGACGGGCACGACCCCCTGCGGGCCGTACTGTCCAACCCAAGCCACTGGGTCAGGGAGGTCTGCCGCCGCACCGGCCTTAGGCCACCGGCGACAGACAACACGCGCGCGTGGGAGCTAGCCGCGCGTCGGCTGCGCTGGGAGGGCCGGCTCATCTTCTCTCCTCTGCCAGTGCCCAGCCCACAGGAGCTGGAGCAGCTAGGCGGGGGCGACGAGCAGGCCGGCGTCCAGCGTTACTGGGAGGCTCTGGACGCAACCATCCAGCGCTTTGCGCCCGGCCCCGCCGCCGGGACCGCGGGGGGCGGACCGGCTCCACCGAGCTGGTGGTGTCCTTGGCTGCGCCGGCCGCGGGCCCCGGGGGCCGGGCACCCCGGCCTCGAGCACTTTCCCCTGCCGGTACATCGCACTACGGGCCGCGTCATGACTCGGTTGCACTTGCAGGGTTTTGGCCTAGTTTTGCCGAAGGGAGCCATCCTCCCGGTCGTCTTGCCCGCAGGCTTGCAAGTGCTGAGCTGGTCGCAGACTGACTGCTCGCGGGTCGAGCGGCCCGGACCAGGCGAAGCAGACGGAATACTAGGTTTCAAGAACTGCCCCGCGCTGGAGGAGTTCTGCTTTACCCAGCAGCGGCCCGCGCCGGCAACCGAGCCCGTGACGCCGACCTTCTACTTCAAGAGGTGCGCCAATCTCCGGGTCATTGACACCGCCACTGGCGCCACCGGGCCGCAACCCGTGTCGTTGGTGCTGAACGGCTTGCCCACACCGTCACTGACGCTGAGGCCGGGCGGCGGAGACTTTTACCTGACGGCAACGTCCTGTTCCCTGCAACACCTGACCTTGCACAGCACGGGGCCGGCTGCCGACGTCCAGCTGACGGTCGAACGGTGCGAGCAACTGGAAGACTTCAGCTGGCGGGGGCTGCACCAGGTCACCGGAGACATGCAGTGCACCTTCACGGGACTGTCCCCCGGCTTCATCGGAGCGTGGTGGCCGGACTGTCACACGGTGCTTGGCTCACTCGGTCTGGGGGTGCACG
Organism: Paulinella micropora; assembly: GCA_019918135.1. Lineage (NCBI taxonomy): Eukaryota > Cercozoa > Imbricatea > Euglyphida > Paulinellidae > Paulinella > Paulinella micropora. The sequence continues at coordinate 74,505 of WBZZ01004562.1, forward strand.
TGTCCGGGACGGGGGGGCTAGCCACCCAGCGCGGCTTCGGACTGCCATCACTGCAGAGCTGTGGGCAAGACCTAGTCCTAGAGCTGGGAGGCTTCCAATCGCCACCAGCGCTCGATCTGCCCAAGCCAAGAACAGTGGGCCTAGAGCTGGGAGGCTTCCAATCACCACCAGCGCTCGAGCTGCCCAAGCTACAAACAGTGGGCCGCAACCTGCTCTGGCGTTACTCGGGCTGCGCCGGTCCCGCGGCCCCTAGGCTACCGGAACTACTTTCCGTGTGCCGCAATCTCACGCTCGCGCTGTCCGGGCACGGCGGACCGGAGCGGGACTGCAAGCTGAACCTAGACAAGCTCAAGACAATACAGGGCGTCCTGGACTTCGCGCTGACATCCTGCCCTCTAGTCCGGCTGGCTCTGCCAGAGCTGAGCACGGCGGGCACAGTACTCTTAACACTTACAGACTGTCTGAATTTACGCGAGGCACAATTACGGCAGCTGTCAACCCTCAGCCAAGCCCTGCGTGTAGAGATCAAGCGCTGTACAGAGCTTGAGAGCTTCCAGCTGCCAGCATTGACAGCTTGCCAGGGGGCCACCCTGACTTTCCAGGCTTGCCCCAAGCTGCGGGACCTAGGCTCGCCAGACAGGCTGGCCTGTGGCAAGCTCACCCTCACACTCCGCGAGTGCGCTGGCCTCACGGAACTGGCTCTGCCCCCCGGCCCCGACGAGCTGAAACTCACGGTATCCAACTGCGCTTCGCTCCGGCGCCTAGGATTTCCCCCGGGACGGGCGGAACAGCCGCTGAAAGTGGAGCTAACCTTCAGGCAGTGCCCTCAGCTGGAGCAACTGGACGGGCTACGGCAATGGGTAGAAAATTGACAGGAAGCGAGGATAGAGTTAGATTTTGTGAAGCCTGTATGATGGGGAAAGCTAAAGTGTTGCCCCAATTTAAGGCTAATAGAATTAGGAGAGCGAGTTACCCCTGTGAGATTTTGCATGTAGATACTTCCGGACCATGGGCGGTCATGTCAATTCACGGTAAGTACTATAAATTTTGCGTAACAGATGATTATTCGGGGTACATCAAGGATTTTTACTTACGTTACAAGAACGAGTTCGTAGAGTGTTTGAAGAGTTTTGATGTCGGGGATTTCTGCTGACACGAAATTGTCGAAATTCTCAGAGGTTGGGGCGTCTTCTGGGTGAAGCCAGATTACAAGGTGGATGCAGGGTAAGCCACGCTTTTGATTTTCCACAGAGTAAACGAACCCCATGCATCTGCCGAAACAGTTGTCTTTAGTGATGGCTTTTATGAGCTGTTTGACTTTCATTTCGAACACTCGCTGGACGATGTCTGGCCTGTCGTTTGGGGTCTGTCCAGGCTTAAGCGCGTCTTGTATTTCTTGCCAGTTCGGGTTTGCAGTCATGGTGATGAAGAGAGATGGTCTGCCAAGTAAGCGAACGATGGACATGGCGTTCATGTACCGCTTGTAAAAAGAACGGGGAGAAAACATAAAAGACGAGTTAAGAATGGTCTTGTGTTCCTTGCCAGGTCCTTGGTAAAGGTCACTTCTGACACGATCAGGGTTGTTTCGTTGAAAGTCAAGTCGACGATCTTGGATCTTACAATACTGATCAACCAGAAACTGTTATTAGCATATAGCAGATGCTATGAGTATTGAGGCGTAAGGAACTCACAGTCAGTCTCTTATATACATTATTCACTGGTGCCATCAGTCATCATATTTCATATTATGTGATGTATTGCCAATTTACTCTGACACATTCCCCTTCATTTTAACTTGATTTTCCATTCGTTGTTATTGCACATCAATGCATTATTCTCAGAACTTTCCCTCGCTATTATTATTTACACTGTGCGGTAGTTACGTATACAGTCATGTACTGAGTTCAATTTACTCTTCCGAATATTCTAAGAATAGCGAAGAAAGTTCTGGTCTACTTTTCATGAATCTTGCAAGTAAACCTTGTTTCGTTCAGTGAACCTATTTTCACTAACTGTGGAAGTCTCTTTCAATCTGAAGGATCAACTCTAGGTTTACACCGTCGTTACTACCGTGAATATTAATAATGTTACCTACAGGAGGAATGCAAGGAATTTGCTATGAGTCTGCGAGGGTCGCGCTCAGGGTGCCTACGTTACCGCGCTCGACTTCGAATGCCGTCAAGGACGCACAAGCTTTTGAGAACTGGAGGTTCTCCAATCTGTAATTTTTTATTGGGTACGACCCGAAAGTACTCATTTTTCTGCGCGACGATCGAGCACCACTCACACAAGCGGAGCCTAAGCTGGCAATTACGCCCTCACCCCTCCCGCCAGCCCCGGGACCGGTATTGTCATCGTCGTCGAACTGCGACACGACTACTGCAACTGCAACTGCGACTTATGATCCCTACGCGGCACTACGACCAGCAGTGGCGGCTCTGGGCGGTGACCCAACTTGGAAACAACTTGAAAATGCGTTACCTGCAACGTTACGTATTCAACTTGTAACAAGGGTTATGGCTATGCTGACTGAAGCAATGGCCAACAATAAGCACAAATTGCTTATCCTACGAAGGGCTGGACAAGCACCGCACGAACGATGGCAAGCTCTGCATGAATGCTACGCTCAACTGGGAGCTATTTCAGCGGCAAGTCTTATTCATCAACACAACAACGATCGGATCAAGTCAAGTGACAACCCGGAGAAGTGGCTCGACCTATACGTATACAGGTATGACATGTTAGCTGAGCGTAAACAGGACTTCTCCGATCAGTATAAATGTATTAATTTAATTGAGAAGTTGGAGGCAGCTGCGCACCTACCGTTCAAGGATTTCGGACGAGCTTGCTACTTTAGTAAGGAAGACGGCGACAAGCCTACCTTCGACTACCTGGTAGCAATGGTACGGGAGCAAATGCAAGCACTGTCTTTGCTGTCTGAGCAGAAGCGAGCCCCGAGGCCCGAGCCCGCCTACTACGCTACCGCTGGAAGTAACTACGGTCAACGACACAGTGCCTTTTACGCATGTGGACGGAGCCACATGATCAAGAATTGCCGTCTGCAATGCCAACGGCCCGAGTGTTCCAACAAACCGAAGCACCTTGGTGCTGATTGTACGGTAATGGGTCCTGGAAGGACCGACAACAACAGTGCAACGAACTATGGCTACAATAGGAACAACCGACGTGAACGCGGACGCGGACGTCGAAGTGGACGTGGGCGTGGCGGACGTGGACGAGGACGCGACGAAAGACGACGCAATGGACGCAACGATCAAGGGGGGAACCGACAGCCCCAGGTCGATATTGCTCAAGAACCCGATTACGTAATTGATAATACAGCGACGCTGAACGACGCATGGGCGTGCCTTGGCATCGCTGAACTCGAACGCATCGAACGCAGGGTACGTAACCCTCCACCGACATGGATCAACGAGAGTGACTTTGAACCAGACACCGAATAAGAATTCATTGATGACTACTGCGGAAGGCACAAGTGGAGCTGCGAAAGCGACGCCGACGATGAGAATGCTACTGGTGATGACTACGACGACTACAAGACAGACGACCGAAAGGAAAGCAGCGTGTCCGATGTTGAAGACGCTTGCCCAGTGCTGGTTGATGTAGGTGAGGTCGATGGTTCCGAAACCGCCAGACCTGCCGACGAACCGGCTCCAACGCGGCCATCGAAATGCAGTGTTGTTGTACGCGGAAATAGCACAACTATAGCCCTTGCTGATCACTTGGCCGAAAGAACCAACATTGAACGTTGGCGACTACAGAATCCGGAGACCAGGCTACCGCTTTGCGCACACATCGCAATCAATGGGACGTGCGCCTTCGTTGAATGCCCATTGCTGCTGCAGGACGACCGATGGGAGCCAACAAGTCCGGTTGGCAATGCAAGTCACAACGCCGACAGTGACGACTCCGACGAAGGGAGCACGCAGGGTGGCTTTGATGACACCCGCAGTGACGCTGACCAACGAAGGGATGGCGACGACACCTCCGGTGATGATCGGGGACCAAGCAACGGCACCGACTCTGTTAATGATAGGGACCAAGGCCGACGACACGGCAGCAACGACTTCGGCGCCAGCGTGGTCCTCATGGCCTTCGACTCTGCACACGTGAAAGAAATCAGTGAAGTGTTGCGTGAAGGTGAAGAAGAAGATGAACAAGGTGAGGGGGACGATGGAGCTATACCGATGGCTGCCTCCTCCAGTGAATCGTCTTCGACATGCACGGGCCCTGTTCAAGAACAGATACAACTATCGTCTGGAACAGTCAACCCACACATTGATTTTCTGGCAAACAACTGCAGGCCTCAAACTATCCCTTGGGAGTCCCTGACTACGGCTCAAAAACTGGATGAAAAGGACTACCAGACGAAGCTGAATCTATGGGCATTTCTGCCAAAACTTACCGCAGGTCGTCGTCGCCTCAGGGATTCCCGGTGCCACCACTTCATTGGCCTGCAGAGTGGAGACTCGATGCCCCACGTACCTACATAGTGCCACGGGAAGACCCTTGATACCCAAACAGCACACTACAGACATGGATACCTCCATTGTTATGTCTACAGCGGTACATTGAAGACGGCAAGGATGAAAAGAAGCAGCGCATCCCGCTCGGGCCTTTACCACCTGACTACGAGAGAAGACCAGAGTCCCGCCTACAAATTGCATTGATCAGAAATCTGTTAGGTGATGTTAGGCAGATTAGATCAATTTCTCATCCTGCGTTACCTGGGGGACCGGTTTATTGGGCCGTGGACGCGCACTTCGCCTTCAGACACGCGTTGATCATCGAACTGGAGTATTGGTCACTCCGACTTGGGTTCAACTTGGCGCCTAAAGGATGGCAAGCAGGACTGACACTTTGCAAATTTTGCACTTCCTATCATACCTCTCCAATGGTGCCAGCAGGTGTGCCGCATGCCAACCCGTCGCCTCCGAACTTCTGTGAGTATTGTGACGCAGTCGAGACACCGCTGCATAGACACAAAAGATGTGGTGGGTGCAACTGGGTATATTACTGTGACGTATCATGTCAGAAGTCCGACCGTATAGGCGTTTTTGCGTCTACGCAAGAGACAATGCCAACGCCATCTTGAGAAGCCCGGAGACTCATCTCAAGCTACCTGGATGCGGTCTTGGTTCGCAATAATATTATGAAGACATGGCTTGGTTTTGTTACCAGCGTTTGTCGCGATATGAGCTTCGAGAACGTGGGCCGACGGGGGGATCCAACTTTCAGCTTCCACCCAGGTACTTCGAGGGCGAGCTTCAATCGGTGCTGCGGCGTCTCTGTGGTTTTCCTACCTACACTCCAGCAGACAAACGTGTGTTGATAGAAGCAAGAACTGTAGCAGAACGCATCGGATATCAGCCTTCATTTGTACCTCGCGCTTATTCTTTGACGTTGATTGAGACCAACGTTGTGCCTGACGAGGACAAGCAAGCAGTGGGATTATTGGGCAACGGTAGCAACAACAAGTATACAATCCTGGACTCGGGCTGTAATAGGATCATCGCCCATCCAACCCACTGTCTGTCAGATAGGCGTCGTGCAACACTAACTCACTTAGCTGGCATCACCAACGATACGCTCAAGGTGGATACTCGCGCTACAGCTCACTTCGAATTCATGCCTGGCGTGGGGCCAACAAAGACGTATCATTTCGTGATGCATTGGTCACTAAAGCTACCCCCTATAACATAGTCTCGCCTGGCATACTGGACAAAGACTTTGGCTACTCAACCATCTTTCAAGACGGTCATGCGCCCAGGTATTATCAGAACGAATAAGAATTGATGCGTCTATCGTGGTTTGTCGAGGGAGAATGATGGCGAATAGACTATATCGAATGGACGAGAAGGAAGACGTACCTCTTCAGCTCAACAGACCCTTCGACCCACCTGACGAGAAGAGAAATGAGAACCGGGTATCGTTTTCAATTAATCCGCGCCAAACTCACGCACCTATTCCAGCAATGACGTTACACAGGATTGCATGGCACGCGGGCGTCGAAGTGATGGAGAATTGGCAAAAACACTGTGGCGAACCATCACAGGGAAGAATTGGCGTGTAAAGCTACCTTCACAATGCAGTGCGTGTCAACAGGCGAAAGCAACAAGACTCCCGTTCTACAAAATTAACACTATAGATGAGGAATTCAACGTGGGAGAGTGCTTACACATCGATTTTCGTGGTCCATGGCCTGTGCAATCGATCCAGGGGAACTGGTACAAGCTTGCTGTTGCAGATAAAGAAGGTAAGTTTGGCTTCAACTACTACGCTGCGACTAGAGACATCAATGGATACCAACCTACGGTAGAAGAATTCGTAGCTTTCTTCGAAACTCAATGTGGCAATAAGGTGAAGCAAATCAGAACAGATGGAGAGTTCATCACCAACGCAATGAGAAACTTCTGCAACAAGAAGGGTATAATCCTTAAGGCTTCGTCACGCAATGAGCCTACTTCCAACCCTGTTGCAGAACGCAATCACAGGACTAGTGGGGGAAGAGCTACAGCACTTCGACTGGACGCAAGGTTACCAGAAGACTTATGGGAAGAGATGAACCAGGCGGAGTGGGCTGTTCGGATGGTGACACCTATAACGGAGGGCAAGCATGCTGGCAAGTGACTCCATATGAGGTAACGTTGAAGAGGACCTTCCCCACTGGATTTCTGCACCCCATTGGCTGCCTTGCTTTTGTGCGAATACACAAGCAAAGAAAGGACGACCTTGGGCGATACCTGGCACCCTAACAGGTTACAATATATTTCGTCGCCTATATCGTGTCTACCTCAACAGAGAAAAGAAAATAGTGGAGGCGAGAAATGTCAAGTTCAACGACTACGCACGTGGTTACAACGCTGAGGCAGATGCGTCGCCTTGGTAGTTTGATGAGCAACAGACCGCGCGTTCGTCGTGGCTGCTGTGCAGGTACCTGTCGAGTCGACTACTGCAAGGCCCCAACGAGAGGAAAAGACTCGACGCAAACCAACGAAGGTGGCAGCTTCCAAAGCTCGACCGTTGTCATCTCGTCAGTTGAGCTTCAAAGATGGTGAAGAGAGGCCGAAGGCACCAAGAGACATCGATGGAGACGTTGGACCCAACAACATCGTCAACGTGCCTCAAACACGTACTCAACGGCCCAGCCACCATGCATCGAATAGTGTAAAACTTGCAGTAGGGTCTGATCAAGACGATTTCGACAACGTACGTGGGTTCGAGGATGAATTGAAGGTATTGTATGCTGCAACGACTGACGAGCAGTTCTGTCTTTACACTCACGTTTTACGACTGCCAGAAAAGACGAAAAGGGTGGACTCCGACATCGCTGCGGCGCGAAAGGAGATAGATGGTCTTTATGAAATGAACTGCGTCGAATGGTCTACACGTAAGGAAGCACAACGTCCCGGGATTACCCCGGTACATACTGGCTTCGTCGATGCAGTAAAACAGAATGAATCTACAGGGGCAAAACAGTACAAATCGCGCTTGGTTATGTTCGGAAACCGGATGCATCAATATGAGCATTATAGCACCTACGAGACATCGACCCCTGTCGCCCATCACTTTACACTTCTTGTCTTGTGTTCACTGATGGTAGCACTTGATGCACTAATCAAGATGATTGATTTTTAACAAGCGTATATCCATGCGGATATGGAGGACGTCATCTTTGCTGTCCCACCGGAGGAATTCAGAAAGAAGGACGACCCTGGCGCTATCTGGCGTGTCTTGAAGGCTCTTTACGGATCCCCGCAAGCTGGGCGGAGATGGCATGATCACGTGGCGAGGTTTCTACGCAAGCTTGGCTATCAGCAATCTACAATCGATCCGTGTGTGTTCTTTCTAGCGAACACAGGAAACGTTTTTCCACCCGCGTGTATTACGGATCCTGGGGCTTTACCATGGGTACTGTTACTCAAGACTGATGACATGTTGGTATTCTGCTTCTTGGCTGAACAGTTTGCGAATCTGAAGAACGCGCTGCTTAAGGCTAAGTTCCGGTACAAAGATCTTGACGACGTACGTGTCTTCACCGGATTGCAATTCAGGCGATTCCCAACTGGACTGCTTATTCATCAGCGCGCATACATAAGAGGCCTACTTCGTGATCGCAATTACGGCAACGCGAATCCAACTCCAACGCCGTGCACCGTGCAAGAGCCAGCACCTGCGCTTGCTGACTCCCCGTTACGACAGTGGTCGCTACCGAAGCTCACTGTTGAGCTAATGTGGCCGGCTTCGATGACGCAACCGCACATCGCCTTCGCAGTCAACAGGCTCTGCATTTTTGGTCACCAAGCTCCGGACATGGCTTACTCAATGGTTGGACGCATTTATCGCCACCTCAGGGAAGAGAAGGGATTATTTTTCCCATCCAAGCTGAAATTCGACGAGCTTGAATTCACTTCTTATTTCGACTCTGATTTCGGTAACTGTCGATTCACGCGTCGTTCCCGGAATGGTGAGATACACCTGCTAACCGGGCCGGTCTATTGGAACTCGCGCAGGCAGGCAACGGTGGCGTTATCGATCATGGATGCAGAAGTTATTTCGCTTTCACAGACTACACGCACGACTGTGGCTATCCAAAACTTCCTCAACGAGATGAAAGTGCCAGTTCGAACGCCTTCGATCATTCAAGCTGACAATCGCGGCTCGATTATAGCTTTTACGAACGGCCTTGGAGGACCACGTTCGAGGCAATTGGATATCAAACATCACTATGTAGTAGAACAAGTACGGGAAAAACGCGTAAGTGTGCGTTACGTACCGAGCAGCGAGAATCTTGCAGATTTATTTACCAAACCATTGCCGACACCGCAGTTCCGCAATTTGAGCGATCAATTCATGGTACCGCTTGCAAACTACATCAACGATGACGAGGACTCCATTCCTGACAGTGTGCCACATGCACCGCCGAAGCGCAAGGTGAAGCCCGTCAAGCAACCTACAGCCTCGAGGGGCCAGGCACGGGCTCCGTGACGATTGATATGTCCCCACCATATGATTGGATGGGTTGATAGTAACGAGATCGAAGACATGTGAACGATATTTCCCTTGCGTACCAACTTTTATGGGATAGGCTTGTTGTGTGACCGCGATCCTGCGAGTGCTCTATCTCGCGAAGTGGAAAGGCTGTATTAACGTTAAGGTTGATTCCTGGTAATGTCTTGTTCTCTTTCGACCGCCCCAGTGAGGAGGGGGTATTTTTACTTTCAGTTTGAGATCAAGGACCCTTCCATCGTGTAGGACTCGATTTTTCTTCGTTCTTTACATTGTGACTTTAGGTTAATATTTTTTTACTTCTTATGCCTGACATGGAGTTCAAGGGGGGTATTAGCATATAGCAGATGCTAGGAGTATTGAGGCGTAAGGAACTCACAGTCAGTCTCTTATATACATTATTCACTGGTGCCACCAGTCATCATACTTCATATTATGTGATGTATTGCCAATTTACTCTGACACATTCCCCTTCATTATAAACTTGATTTTCCATTCGTTGTTATTGCACGTCAATGCATTATTCTCAGAACTTTCCCTCGCTGTTATTATTTACACTGTGCGGTAGCTACGTATACAGTCATGTACTGAGTTCAATTTACTCTTCCGAATATTCTAAGAATAGCGAAGAAAGTTCTGGTCTACTTTTCATGAATCTTGCGAGTAAACCTTGTTTCGTTCAGTGAACCTATTTTCACGAACTGTGGAAGTCTCTTTCAATCTAAAGGATCAACTCTAGGTTTACACCGTCGTTACTACCGTGAATATTAATAATGTTACATACAGGAGGAATGCAGGGAATTACTGTTGCCAAAGACGGCGTCCAAGGTGGAGAATATCGGTTATGTTCGCATATCTTCTCTCAGGATCTTCGATAATATTATGTACGTAACTTTCACGACCAGGGTACAGTTTATTCTCGTCCCGGAAGTAGATACGGTAGCGATAATAATCCAAGCACGATATGAACCCACGTCGAAAAGGCCTGTTGTCTCGATTGTTGTAGTTGATTATTGTATTAAACCCGAGACCAGTTCCGCTTGGACAAAATAAGACGTAGACTAGTGGGTCGTAGTCTGCGTGGCTTGCATTGATTGTCTGCAAGCCAAGGTTGGTTGGGTTGTCAGTAGCTGGGCGCTCGTAAATCACAATTTGGCGTCGTCAACAATCCGATGTGCATTTTCTACGCATGTGCCGTCTTCGTTAATAAGTATAGCTATGCTATCATCGCCAGGCACGTTGTATTGTCCTCGATGGGAACCGTCTGGAAGAGGTGGACAGTCGTTGTGCCTAAGGCAGAGGAGTCGAAAGTGCGGAACAGGAGGAAGACCTCGCATGCGTCACAACCATGCTCGATCAAGGGCTGTCTCGAAAGCTTGTAGGAATCTGTTGTTTCGAATCACTTCCTCTAACACTTCAAGAATATATCCATCCTGTTGGTTGTGTGGCAGCCCTACTACATGTAGCCTCCTTGCACGTCGTTGGTTGTTGTCGAGGAAGTATATTTGCAAGAAATTTGTTTGGTCAGGAATAGTGGGTTGTAAAGGTCCGATGAGATGGTGTGTATACTCTTGTATCACAAAAGTAGGAGGCCCACCTGGGCGAAACTGTTGCTGATATATATGGTGACAGAAACCATGCAGCATGTGGGTCGTCACTAAACGGTACAGTTCAGGCTGAGTTTTGATGTCACTTGCCTGCTGTGCCTGTGATTCTACACTGTCTCCTACTCTATCTAACGGGGACGGACCTTGTGGCAGTAGCGATGGGGGCCAATACTTCCCTTCTTTTGTCCCTCCTACACGCTCAACAGCCTTATTGAATACAGTCTCCCCTTCAGCTCTAGTCCCGCCGGTCCTTGCCTCATTCCCTGGCAAAACAGCATCATTTCGTGAAATTGAACTAACTACTTTCTTACCGGGTTTTTCGACACTTTGCTTGTCTTTTTCCCCGATATTTGCGGAACTTAGCGAGTCTTCCTTCACGGGTTTTGCCGTATCTTTGAGCGAAACTTGCTGTGCACTGGCCCCCTTTCCCTCCCTCTCTCTCAGTATTCGCATCATCTCACTCTCTGATGGAAAATCACGAAGGGCGTGGGCGATGTGGTGGGTCTTGTGACATATCGATAGACGGAAATAGAGGGTCTTGGCGAGCATGGTACCCGCACAAATCTGCATACGCTAGCCTTTTTGCTTCCTCTCCCGCCTTACCCCAACTACCCCCCTGTCCAAACTTAACTCCACACTGCTCTCACTTCCAGTTAAGCACTTGATAACGAATGGTTAGTGGGCCTGTTGTGTTGCTCTGAGGAGTGGATGTAGTGGGATGTGGTGATTCTTTATTTGTCTGTCTAGAGTTCTGAGGGGGTGTGTGTGTCGGTTTCTCTCTTTCTTTCCGTTTCTCTTTCACTTTTGATTGAGAGGGTTTTGGTTGCAATGGTGAGGGTTGCACGCGTTGCGTGGGTGGTGAGGTGGTGAGGGCAGGAGTTATTGTTGTAGAGGTGTCGGGGTGTTGAGCACTAGTGAGAGTGCGTTGTGGGGGGCTGTGAGGTCTGTCTCGGAGTGTGTCTCGAGCCAGTGGAGCACTCGACAGTTCCCCCCCCCCCCCCCCAACCCACCCAACGGGGTCTAGTGGGTTGTTTCTAGGGTTTATTGTCAGTTTGCTCCGTTTGAGGCTCACTTTCCTCCTCGCCCTCTTGCTCTGCTTCATGAGCAGTTATTCTTTCCCCACTTTCAATGTTGCACTCCATTGCATCCTCTCCACCCTCCTTAATGACTAGCTCGTACTCTTCGTCTTCATAGCTGTCTTCCCCCTCAGACTTATCTCCTTCTTCCTCTTCACCCTCAGATAAGGGTCATATCTATTAGATTGCCCTTGTTATTATTTGCCGGTTTATCATCGCAGAGTCTACGGTCGGTTGGTTTATCCGGACATCACTTAAGATAGACTCAAGGAACTAGAGAGGTTCCATGAACAGTCTTTAATGACGATTGATATCTGATGTCGGAGCAGTAGGAAACTGAACTAGATTGGTCAGGTTGACTAGAATATATGGTAGTCCAGTGAAAGTAGGACACTGTAAAGTAGGACACTGTAGGAAAATATCAAGAATAATCTAGATTTACCGGAATATATTAACATTAGTAAGGCAATGTACTAAAGCAATATGGTAATGGTAAATGTATCCGTATGAGGTAAATGGCAATACATGAGGATATTAGAGTTCCACTGGTATGACATGTAGGCACAACATACAACATATGAATAGATGTATTCTATGTTGTAATACTCCCCCCGAACTCAATATCCTCATAAAGCAGAAAAACTTTAATCTTCCCCCGATAAGCACATTCATATGAAATGCGTTGGAATGAAAAACATATATCATGTAAGGCAAATATGCAATAGATCGTAAATATGTTTTGCAAATAGATCGGGGTAATATGATCAGCACATATGAAACATAATTTACGTAAAGCAATATGCAAAGAACTTATAAAACAGCAAAACATGTTTATGAGTTCGGTCACAGCTTACAGATGTAAGTCAACATACGCAAACAAACGTAACAGAAATGCAAACGAATTTATGATAAAAATAAAGAAGAACATGTTCATGGTATAATAGTATAACATATAAGCAAACTATAACTATACCAAGCTAAGTACGATGACAGAGTCCTGGGTCTCAAAATAAATTGTATTGCACCAGGCAATAAAGGTCCTGATTAGTACTGAAAAAAAAAATGATGAACGATCAAAGAGAAACAAGGTCAAGTATAAAGGGAGTCCATCCCAGCTCAACAGTCCACCCCCTTACTAACAACCGATGTAGTAAAGAAAAGAAGAGCTACTCCTTATAAATGAGCTTGACAAATAGCGCGAAGATAGTCTTGACCGTTTCCACTGTCACAGAAGTCACACGTAACTGATCCACACCACACTTCCAAACGGGCTAGACTAACTGAGCCAAAGGCCATCATTACTTATTTCCTTACTTCTCAAAGCAATAAAAGAGACAAAAGAGCCCGAGCGAATGAAAGCCACACCCCCAGGGCACAAGACCGACATCGGAGATCACTTCCCCTGTCCGCCAAGAGCGACAAAATGTTGCAAGGTAAAAGCGGCAACGTCGCACTAACCCCAACCGTCTGTACGAAATTTTCAAACTCACTCTGTCTTTCAATCTCTTGTGACTCTGTGAGTGTTTTCGTCTCTGTTCTCTCTGTCTGAGTCTCTATTTTCTTTCTTGACACTGTCTGTCTGTTTGTTGTCGTGCTGTGAGAGTCTCTTTCATCATCTCTCATTCCCTCCTTCAGTCTATCGTCACGCAGTGGAAAATTTCTATCCTGCCTATCGACTAATCCTTTCGTTGAAGTTAGGGTCCGAAGATCATCAAAGGGCACAGGCTGAGGGTCCGCGAGGACGCGTTGTTGGCCAAAAACAGATTCAAAGCAACCAAGATGGTCCGTGTGTCTATTTCGTTGCATCAACGAAAACGAAATTGCTTTCTTCACAGTTGGAAGGGGGGGCGGAGGCGAGGCAGGTAGTGAAGGGGGTTGTCGCGTCGGCAGCGAAGATAAGGCGCACATAGGCAGCGGTGGTCGGTCGCCAACTCGTTGAGCAGCAACAGTTGCTCAGGGTGCCACCATGCTTGAACATCTGTTCAACATTCATTCGTGAGAGAGGGCAAGCAATATTTTCGAAATGCTTCCCTGTTTGGGGTCTGTGCTCGGACAGACCCACCATAGACGCAGTTTTGACCTCACAGGTCACGTCTTTTGCTGTAGGCTTAACCGTCTTGGTCGTCTCAGCTTTCGTTGCACTTGAACTCAGTGCGGTAGCCACCCCCAGCGCTCCATTCCATTCGTCGATGAGAAATCCGTACTCCAATCCAACGTCATCAATCAGATGATCATTCCTTTGGGCACCGTTCAGCGTGAGATGGAGGGCACAATCACCATGGGCCCTCGGTCGTCTTGACCGCCTTCCCATGTCATTGTCAGGATTCAACGCGTCATGTACGCCGTTGTCCGTCTCTTCATTATCCCAGTCGTTGTAGTACAGGGCCTCGAAGCAAAAATCGTAAAGATTATTCTGAAGCTTTAGCTCATCACTATTCTCGTGGAAAGCTAACTTCTTAGTAGAAACATCCAGCATCTCACCCTTCTGGCGGAGAACTGTTTCGTAAGTAGAAGGTCCATTCAGCACCTCACCCTTGTGGTGGAAAGCTGACTCATTAATAAAATAAATCTCGTCGATCGCCATTTGCAACTCTTGTTCATCGTAGAACCAAGGTGTTTCGTGGTAATAACCATCGTCGTCGAACCGTCTGCTCCCATTCCGTCGCCGTCGTTGACGTTGTCGTTGTCGTTGGCGCTTGGAAGCAGCTGAAGCCATCGTTGAAGAGAAAAAAAATCGTTGTTTCAAAAAAAAAAAATCGAAGATCTTCAAATTAAACCAAACCGCCGTGCGCAAGGCATCATAACCAGATAAGGGTCATATCTATTAGATTGCCCTTGTTATTATTTGCCGGTTTATCACCGCAGAGTCTACGGTCGGTTGGTTTATCCGGACATTACTTAAGATAGACTCAAGGAACTAGAGAGGTTCCATGAACAGTCTTTAATGACGATTGATATCTGATGTCGGAGCAAAGTAGGAAACTGAACTAGATTGGTCAGGTTGACTAGAATATATGTAAAGTAGTCCAGTGAAAGTAGGACACTGTAAAGTAGGACACTGTAGGAAAATATCAAGAATAATCTAGACTTACCGGAATATATTGGCATTAGTAAGGCAATATACTAAAGCAATATGGCAATGGTAAATGTATCAGTATGAGGTAAATGGCAATACATGAGGATATTAGAGTTCCACTAGTATGACATGTAGGCACAACATACAACATATAAAAAGATGTATTCTATGGTGTAACACCCTCCTCTCCTACTTCTCCTCTCATTAGAGTAGATCCTTTGGCTCCTTTCTTGCGAAACTTGCCATTCTTGTCTCTTTGCTTTTCTTTTGAGGAGTTAGAGTGAGAGAACTTTGAACTGGTTCGTTTGGGGTTTGGCTTGAGTTTGGGGCAAAAACGCTTAGTGTGTCAAGTTTGATAGCAGTTGTAGCATGTTGCCGTGAGCCACCATTCCTGCTCTGAACTGTCACTATTCCCATTACCTTCGCCCTTTTCCCCTTTCCCGTTCTTTGTCCATTTCTTTTATTTCTTTCTCTTTCATCCTTTCTCTCCTCCCTCTCCCTCTCCAAACAGTAGGTTCGCTCCCTTACCCTCTCTCTTTCTCTCTTTCTCCTTCCTACGTTCCTTTCTCAGTCTCTTCTGCTTTGCCTCCCACAACACGTAAATCTCTCTCGCTGACTCTACTATATCATCATGTGATGGCCTGCTCGCTGCTGCTAATCTATAATGATCATTAAGGTATGCAGGCCCATAGGCCTCATGCTCTGCCAGCTTTTCTAACAACCCATTTACTGCTTCTTCTGGCTCAAAAGGCTTCCCTCTCAGGGAAAGGCCTCTAGCCAGTTCTTCTGCAGTAGATGTTGTGTTAGATACTCATCTATATCCTCTGTCGGTCTCGGTCTCATCTCCTTAAATGCTTTCTTCTCTATATATCTCGCCGCGCCACTTAGATTACAGTATTTTTCTTTGACAATGCAGACTTTCTCGAACGGGCAATGAACCTTTTTGCTGCGAAGAAATTGTATTACTTTAGATTCCGAGAATGCTGTCGTAACGAGAAGTTGGAACATTCTGCAGCGATGCAGATATTGTTGCTCTTCTCTGTATCTCTTCTTTCTTAGCAAGTACACATTGTTGTTGGTTCTTGTCATCGCTCTTTTCTTCTTTCTGTTCGCCCTATCCTCCCAAGCTTTCTTCTCTTCCTTTGAGAGGTCTTTCCAGTTGGCAGGTTTCTCTGTCTGTGACTTCTGGTTTTGTGGTGTTTGGCTACCTCTCTGTCTCTGTTGTAGTGTTTGGTGTGTCTCTGTTTCTTCTTCTTCGTCTGATCCCTCTGGTGTGTCCACCTCGTGTGGTTCTCTCGGTTCTTCCATTTCTTCTGCTTTCTCATCCTGTCTCTATCAAAGCCATATTTTGTTTTTGCCGCTTTATGGTCTTGGAAAGCATCATGAAACATATCCCCGAGGGTTGTGCTAATACAGTAGGCATACTCTTCTATCTGATAATAGCAACTCTGTAAATCATGTTTGTTTCCGCTAAACACCGATGTGTGAGACATCAATTGTCTCATGCTAATCGCATGGTGCCGAAAGTCGTTTCCCCAGCGGCTCATAACCGTTGATTAGGTAATTACCCTGTCACTCACGGACCTAATACCTACACTCCGGTTTGCTGAGAGACTCCGTTAGAAGCCACGATGCCAATCGACACTTTAATTCGCAAGTAGGTAGCAGAACTGACAAACTCAAAGGTAATAACGAAACTGAAATAAAGTCCGCACGACTGTAATTATTACACAATGGTTATTGTCCAACCCTGAAATGCCAATATAGACCGTTACGTCCGTTACAATTATTGACTAGAACTATACGGTCAGTCGACAATACGAATAAATTACTTACCAGTCACAAAACAATTACTAATAGTAAACGTAGTTATCCTACCAACGGTATGTATGTATGTATGTATGTATGCATGTATGTATGCATGTATTCATGTATGTATTTATGTATGTATGTATGTATGTATGCATGTATGCATGTATGTATGTATGTATGTATGTATGCCACGGTATGTATGTATGTATGTATGTATGTATGTGTACTACGGTGTGTATGTGTATGTATGTATGTATGTATGTATGTGTAGTAGGTATGTGTAGTAGGTATGTATGCATGCATGTATGCATGTATGCGGCATATATGTATGTACTAGTATGTATGTATGTATGTATGCATGCATGCATGCATGCATGCATGTGCATGCATGTATATATGGATGTATATAAATTCGACACTGATGTCATTATTACTGTATGATGATTAAATTATTCAATATTAATTAAGATTATGCAAAACTTGAAAACTTGAAACAATCTTAATCAGCTGCCAATACAAATTAAGGCGATATTAATCAACCGTCTTATGATGTTAATCCGACCAATATTAATCAATATTAATCAATATCACTTAATCAATATGAACCAGGCTTGATTTCAAAATAACTGGATCAACATAATTTGATCAAGTTATGACGGTGGCAGTTGATATTGCTGTTGACATTCAAGACAACAAAAAAAATTGATTTTTCTGTTTTGGTTGGAATTTCAGTTTTGGTTGGAATTTTGATTTTGGGTGAAAATTTGAATTTTTCAAATTAACGGCTATATTCGTCCGCAAAATATCGTAAATTTTCGCGAAATGTTACCGTTAAATTTGAAAATTTGAATTTTTGTCACAAAAATGAAAAACTGTCACAAAAATGAAAATCTGACACAAAAATGAAAAACTAATTTTTGTTGTTGTCTTGAATGTCAACAGCAATATAGTAATAAAACGGAACTTATCATAATGAAGTAACGGAACTCAAAATGGATGTAAAAACTTGACTTGAAGAAAATTAACTCAGTATCATAGTAATAATTCGGTCCGGTACGGTATTCACAGGATTCTGGATGATAATATGATCTCATTGAATATTATTCAATTAGTATTATATTATTAATAATTAATACTATTCAATAGTATGCTTCAATATTATTCAATATTATTCAATTAGTGTTATTCAATATTATTCAATGATAATATTACTATGATTCAATATTATTCAATATTATTCAATATTGTTTAACCTTATTATTCAATATTATTTAACGTTATCTAAATTATCAAACCTAATTATTGAATATCATTAATGTTGATCAATATTACTTAATAACGGTAGGCTGATGATGATGAGAGAGCCTGAGAGAGCTGAGCGAGAGTGTGCGTGTG
>WBZZ01004562.1:105000-130368 GCA_019918135.1 Paulinella micropora
CTACCATCTGGGCCCTGTCGCCAGTTCGATTCCCGTCGGTGCCACCAGTATTTTCATTGAACATACCGGTCTATTTCTGGACCAGTATTTTCATTGAACATACCGGCCCGTCTGGAAGTGTTGGAACTGCCCTTGCGGGGGTGTCATTAGAGCTTATCGTCAATTCTTCGTACTCCCCTCACGGGTGAGACGATGGAGGCGCATGTGCAGAAATGCATCAGCCATTGACAGAGAAGCACTATTTATTTATTTATTTACTTTTTTATCTATTTATTTATTGATTCATTTATTTATTGATTCATTTATTTCTTGATTTCTTGATTTCTTGATTTCTTGATTTACTGATTATTGATTCATTGGTTGATTGGTTGATTGATTGATTGATTTACTTATTTATTGATTTACTTATTTATTGATTTATTGATTTATCGATTTATTTATTTATTTATTTATTTATTTATTTATTTATTTATTTATTTATTTATGTATTCATTCATTCATTCATTCATTTATTCATTCATTCATTCATTCATTTATATGTTTGTTTGGTTCATTTGTTTGGTGTATTTGTTTGGTTTGTTTGTTTGCTTGTTTGTTTGTTTGTTTTTTTGTTTGTCTATTTGCTTATTTTATTCATCGAAGCGTGTAAATGGAAGAAATCGATTCTGTTATAGGACCACGTCGGGCGCTTTGCTAGCATTTGGTTTGTTATCATTTTTGCTGTTTTCATGTGCTGGCAGATATTTTTCCTTCTCGGACGAGAAGGACATCTCACGCCTTTTTCAGAAAGAGGTGTAGTTATCTTCTGCAGGCTAAGAAGTAAACATTGACGTGATATTGGCTATGTCAGATGCTGGACTGTGAGAGGAATCAAAAACGCGTTCTTGTATCATTGAAGCAGGCCACTCCTTCCGGACGGTATCACTCGATTGTTAGCTGTAGTTACCTTGAACGTCGTTTGGTTATCTTTCTGTGACAGAGTCAAAGGTAAGCAAGTGTTTGAGAGCCTCGAAAAAGTGAAATCCATTTGCAAAGAGCTGGCTTCGGTATTGAGCTGTGTATTCGGATATGCTTGTAACCTTCGTCTGTTTTATGTAGAAACCTGCGAAAGTAGGGCAGGTTGTGGCTTGCAAACTTTGTGAGGTCAGTATACTTTTATTTTTCTGTTTTTCACGTACTATTTCCTTTTAGCATATCATTCTAGCAACACCAAAAGGTGCTGCAAAAATTCCTGCACACTCCAAACGCATGTTATATGACGCCGAGGACCCTGTCGATAGTGAGGTTGCCGTGGAAACATCTTCCTCTTTGTCTTCCACTACGGCTCCACCGACCTCTGCTGTCGAGCCGAACTTTAAGATCCTTGACGATGACGAGGATCCGATTGCTAAGGTCTGTGTAGGCACCTCGATTTCTCTGAGAATGTCATTAGTGTTTTACCTTTTGTTTTAGCGAGAGGATCTGGAACAGGAGATAATGCTCTTGAGGGCCAAGGCGTCTACCCTGAGTGGTCTTGGCTCTTAGCATTTCATCGTCTGTATGTCCTATATCATCGTGTGTGTACCTTTTGTCAGGAGCTAAGAATCGAAAGAAGCGCGCAAAAGTGAATGCCCGGCTTAAAAAGGCAGAAGAGGAACTTGCAATTCTAAATAGCCTTAATCTCTAAATTTTCTACTTGTGAACATCCCCGACGATGAAACAGATCCCCAGGCCAAACAAAAGGAGACTAATGAAGAAACGCATGTTTAAGCACAGAGAAGCTGCATATGGTGGAGGGAGATGAACAACTAATCATAGTTGTCAAAGGGGTTCCAAAATGTTCTGCAGTGATCGGAGGAGTCCCAAAAAAAAGTCCACTCGCATTTTGATGACGTTATCATAAGCTTCTTCCTGCCTTTCCTTCATCAGCTGTATTGTCTTCATTGTTTCCGCTCCTGAATAAGTTTGATCCCCTTTTCAGCTTCTGGCTCTCTGCAATCGTTATCTCTCTCTCACACACACACACACACATTCTCCCTCTTGCTCTCTCTCTCTCTCTCTCTCTCTCAGTCTACCATTCGGCTATCTGTCCACTTTGTAATATCTCTTTCATGTTATAATTGTTATTCAAACCAGTTTTTCTTTTTTTGACTTCTCATTTATGCATTTTGTTTGTCACTCTGAATATAATATATGTATACCAACACATTTCCATATGTAGTTTCCGTGCAAGATATTTCTTTGCGGATATCGAGTTGCAATTCATTGAAATAGACAGAACTTTTAAAAACACAAATCGTAATGGCAATATTTCACTGAGTTTGCATGTATGAATGAGCCACAGTAGCTAACCTAATCTTGATTTATCAGATTCGGGATATTTGTCCTGTAGCTAGACCTCTGCGATATATTTTGAACCAGCTACCTGCGTGAATCGGCGATAGCATATTTTCGAATTTTCGTCAATTTCATTCATATGTATGCAAGGATCAATATCGTTTGACCAGCTCCTTTCAGGAATTTTACAGCAGGATCCTGATCACCGAAAATGTATATACACATCCATATACATATTACATACACATTATATACATAAATTACATCACATATACATATATGTATTACATATGTATATAATACATTTATATATATGTATATATATATATATATAATATACGTACATACATACATATATACATATATATATATAAATATACATGTGCAAGTATGTATGTATGTATGTATGTATGTATATATGTATGTATATGTATGTATGTATGTATGTATGTATGTACGTGTATGTATGTATGTATGTATGTATGTATGTATTTTGTTAGAACTAATAATCAATATTGATAGTTAGACGGACCGGCCGTATAAGAACAACGGTGTCGATAAAGCCATTTCTTATATCCGGCCAGCCATATTACTCTGCGCTCTTTGGTGGCGCGGTTTGTTATTAATGTCTATGTTCTTGCTACTGGATGCTGTTAAACCACTATTATTAATATAATAATCTATGATAGCAACTACACTCTATCAGCAGTACTACAGCTTTAATAAGAAAAGGCGCCAACAGAACATACCAGGTAACTTGACTGGCCGGATCATAAGTAATGGCTCTACCGACACCGCTACTCTGATACGGCCGGTCCTTAATTAACTATTAATTGAGATTCTTAGTTCCAACACTCCCCCTGGAAAAAAGTAAATTAATATGTAAGTTACTGCCGGTCCTATAGTTAGTAAGTTACGCCATCTAATATTAATATATATTGCTGTTGACATTCAAGACAACAACAAAAATTAGTTTTTCATTTTTGTGTCAGATTTTCATTTTTGTGACAGTTTTTCATTTTTGTGACAAAAATTCAAATTTTCAAATTTAACGATAACATTTCGCGAAAATTTACGATATTTTACGGACGAATATAGCAGTTAATTTGAAAAATTCAAATTTTCACCCAAAATCAAAATTCCAACCAAAACTGAAATTCCAACCAAAACAGAAAAATCAATTTTTTTTGTTGTCTTGAATGTCAACAGCAATACTATTTTGTGAAAACTTAGAAAACACAAACTCAAAACGTATATATATCCTTACCCTCACACTCCCGGCGAGAAGTAATGTCGGGGTTGGCTACCCTTCTATCCACAGCGAGTATGCATCAACTAGAATACATACAAGGCAGCGGCTCGGACCTGTGGTATAGTATACCTACCGGGCCCAACGAGAAGAGGATTAACTCCCTACTCTCCCTACCTCACGAACCGTCAGGCTTGACATGATGAGTAGTAAAAGTAAAATGTAATCATAGTAGACATACATATAGATCATATGAAAGTAGCCTGACATAGTTATAGTGATGACTCCTCCAAAGAAGTTTTGCCGGTTCGGTGCTAAAAGAATATATCAAGTTTATTGATACCTATCCTTTTACTCAACCAAATTCAACAACTTCGCCAGTAACTCAATCTTCTTCGCTTATCCGATGATAGTATCATGAGATAAATGTCAAAGATAGTGGGAAAATGTGGGAGACTAGCGAAGCCCAAAAACAACCAAGGGAAACACCAGCCTGAGCCAATTCCCGTTGTCCGGTCTAACGATAATATATTCTGACTTAAACTTGAAATGGTAACGGACCTTTTTAGTAATATTATCATTATCCGGTTAAGAGTGTTATTAATATGAACAATCTCTTATTGTGTCTGGACCGACACGAGGTATTAATAAAATGGAGGGCGTGCCGTACATATGGTGCCTCATTACATGACTAAGAATCAATGAGCAAACTGCACCCTGCGGAGTACATACAAGCCATTAACCACCGCCATGCAGCCTCCAGACAAGATATAAAACAGACCTAGACCACACCCAACAGCCCAACCATATGTTGGTCATCGCCGAAGAAGGTAAACGCGCTTCCATCCCACCTGAAATGGACATTTCTCTCGCATGGACGCCCCTCGGGGAACACGGAGAAACATGCAGACAAGACCGCATACACACAGCAGCAGCCCTAGCCAGCGGGCTGCGAGCCGACAACCTCCCCTGAAAACCAGACCTCTTACTTGCACCTCACGTCACGTCCCCCAGCGTGTACCTAGTAGAAGCCACAACCCGAACAGACAAGTGGCTAGTCAGAATGGACCAATCTATACGCGCAAATGCATCAGGGGAGTGTATTCGACTGACTTGGAACAAAGATAGCATAAGAATCAATCCCCCGTATAATCCAAAAGACCCCACCTCCTCCCGAGGGGACAATCCGCCTATGGAACGGCCCTTGCAATCATGGTTAGCTACCAAGTCCCCCGGCTACAACCCCCGAGCCATATACGAGCACAGATAACTCGACTACCAACAACAAATTCAACAACTCCGTCTGGGATCGTCCGGCCTATGCACATCAAATCTGCTAATGATAGCTATGGGGGCGAGAGGTTACATCCCAGCCTCGGGATACAAGGCAATTCAAGAGCACTTCTCTAAAGCGCAAGCCACCGCAGTATACCGCGACCTCACAGAGCTTTGCCACGATCCGATGATTAGGTATAAACCGGTCACTCACGGACCTTACCCTACCTTTCACTTGCGGTTTGCCGGGAGACTTCGTTAAAAGCCAGGTTGCTCACAGCCACTTTAATCCGAAGACATAAACGCAAAACTGAACTGCAAGAGAGCTAACTAGTCTAAGTGCGTGACTAACAGTAACCGACGCTCAATGATGTGGTCCGGTGCACAATGGTAAATACGTAACGTGCACAATTGACTTGGATTACCCATTACTGTTACTCCTAATTATGACTTAGTAAAATATTACCGTGCATAGAAATCAATCATAATTACGACTCAAATAGTAACTCGAAGTTAGCCTGTCTAACGCTCCTCCTTAATTCAATGTCAATTGTCCTGTGATATAACTTCACAATAATCATGTTAGTTAGACTTGGTGAGCTTATTGTCTGATAAATGCTACACATGTACGCGACTCAAAACGTAGAGAGTCATACATTACGAATCCACACGAATCCTCAATTCCTCGCCGCGAAAGCATCTCGATCCAATGGGTCGATTAAATTGAAGTAAAAGGACTCATTTGTAAATGACAAACTCGTACTTGCAAAATGAAGGCAATAATTACGTAATAGCAATCTTGAAATTGCTTTTCGCGCGTAGATCACATTAAAAAGTGATTTCTCGATTAGCCCTCTGATAACTGATGATAACATGATGGCAGTCTGCGACCAACGTGATGATGCAGTCGCAAGTCGTTGCAGTCGTGGTCAAACTTCATCCATGTTCGACTCCTCCATTCCGTCCGACTTCTGCTATCCCGCTCTTGTCGTCCACAATCGATGGTGACTGATCGTCACGCGCCTCGTCAAACGCTCGAATTGAAGTCCACGGGATCATTCATCTCGCCTCAAACGAACACCTATATAGGGACATCGCCTGCAAAGAAAAGACTCACACTCACACAAAAGAACATCATGAGTGAACTCAGCGGAAATTTGCGAATTTTCCGTAAACAAGGTTTATGGTTTAAGAGTGATCATGAATTTACTAACCAAGTACTCAAATTGGTCCTTAGGTACATGTTTGGTTAATACATCTGCTATCTGCTTCTTAGTTCCTACTTTTACAAACTTTACTTCTTGATCACGTTGTGCGTGATGCATGAAATGTAGTTCAAGTGGTAGATGTTTAGTGCGTGACCCTGACATTCCTCTCTCTGCTGCTGAAATAGTTTGTGCGTTGTCCTCAAATAATTCTAATGGGCTTTTCTGTGTTATTCCTAACTCCTTCACTATATGTCTAACTGCTAACCCTTCACGAATACATTCTACTGCTGCGAAGATTTCCGCGTCATTGGAGCTTAATACAATCCGTGATTGTCGTTTTGATAACCATGCAATTGGGTCACCTCCCCATAGAACTATATAACCTGTACGAGACTTTCCTGTCTTTTCGCATACTTTATGCGCCGCGTCAGGCCATAGAGTAATTCCTGGATATGTCCTTGCCTCTTGCCATGATTTCGGCCCGTGAAATGCAATACCGCGAAATGAATTCACTAACTACCGAAGAATTTGTCCTAACATTGCATAAGTCACTCCGACGTCAACAGTCTGCATAACACTAGCTGCATTCAAAGGTTGGTCTGCATCTGGTCTAGTCATCTTAGTCAAAAATAGTAACCTTCCAACTAAGCTAGGAATGGAATGCTTCCTAAGTGCACTAGATTCCGACATAGGTTCTGGCTCCTGTTCTGCGCTAGGCGTGCTTAGCGGGCGTGCGTCTGCATATCCTACGTCTTTCAAGATCTGTTTCTGATATCTCGTCTGATGTAGTAAAATGCGACCTCCTTCCTGTTACTCTTAAACTCTTTGGCTACTCCTAGTCGTTTTAGGGGAAAGAACTTTTCTAGTTGGCTTGCAAACTTATCATACGCGCGTTCGTTAGGTGCCGAAAGGATTAGATCATCTACATGAAATATGCCAATGATTGCATCTCTTATGGGTTTGTCTTTCTCAACGAACATACATAGATCTGCGTCTAGCAATCGAAATCCTAACTCCTCTAACTTTGGGGCCAAGATTTCATACCAACGTCTGCCAGCTTGTGGGGCACCATACAGAGCTCCATCTATCCTTAATATCATACCATCATGACCTTCCCTGTCTAAACCATCTGGGGCGTACGCGTAAACAGGATCGTTCATTCTAGCATTCAAGTAAGCATTTTTGATGTCTATACCATACAACTTGTGACCATGCCAAGCAGCTATCTTAGCTAAGAAAGGTAGTGATCGGTGAGCTGCACAATGTACAAATAGCTGATCTGGATTACAGCTAACTCCTGGTTCTAGCATATCTCCTCTCAAAGCTAATCGTGACTTGACAAACTTTCGTCCTTTATCATCAAACTTGACTTTATGTACCCATGTCAATCTTACTATTTTCGACACTCCCTTCTCTTTTGTTTCCTTGGGGCTTACCTAATGTAATTTATAAATACAATATAGCCGGTTGAGAATTAACTCAGACGACAGTTGATATCCGGAAAGGACTTGTTGGTTCACAAGGAATGCGAGAACTGAAATACTTTAATGGTGATAAATTAACAAGACATAGATTAGGGTTATCGCAAGACTAACAATATTCAATATATGACTAAGCAATATGCAATATATGACTGTCACTCTAACTGATTTTGGTACAACCAACCAGTAATATGGCAATAATCCCGAACATCAGGCACTGGATGCCAATATGTATATACTGACTAACCGACCGGATTATATAGATGACTGATTTAATATTGAACAGTACAACCGTACTATCAGCTCCCCCTTAAATCAGCATGGAAGATCAAAAGAACTGTAACAACTATCCCCCATGTATGATCAAGGGAAAAACAAAAGTTAGTACCGACAACCTTAATAATATTAATAATCGGTAAAGACAATTAATATTATCATGATTGTCATGAAATTCCGAACATAGAGAAAGATTACTTGCCAAAGTTAGTGTTAAAAGTCCCATTGCGGATCTGATCTCTTTTGCGTTCAAAGGCTTGCTTTCCCACAGGTTTAGTGTTAATGTCCGCCATATTGTTGGCATCATCTGTTGAAACCACATTAACTAAGCCCTTCTCCACCGCTTCGTTGATGTAAGCCATCTGTACCTCCAAGTGCCTCTGTCGACGTGTAAAGATGCGATTGTTGGCTCCCAATCCAGTAGCTGCGTTGTCTACCGCAATGACAGGTACCTCTGTCATAAAGCCCTTTAAAAGTTCGTTGCCCTCATCAACCGGGATCTGTTTGAGTAAGTTTGCAATCCCCACTACACATTGAGTGCAACGGAAGAGGCCCCTTGACTCCGCCTCATTAGTTGAGGTCGCCACTTGACGCTGCTTGCTTGTGTCCGAGTCGATAATGCCATTACCAAGCACAACCACTCCCCCGACCTCGACTTAGCCGACGCTTCCATCGCAAAGGAGGAGTCAGACCAGCAGAGCAGATTACGGTTGCCATTCGATGAATAGTGTAGCCCCTGCTCAGCCTGCCCGATAATATAACGAAAAAGATATTCCGCTCCATGATAGTCAAACTCCGCCGGTTTGGACTGCATTTCAGCCAGCCGTGACAATGGAGCCACAACCTCCGACAGCACACACCGGACCCATCCCAAATCGCCACATATTTTCATCGGCGAATACTTCTCAAACTCAGAAGTACGACGCTTCACACCCGTAGACGGCAGCCACGGAACCGACACCGGCGTCCAAGGCCTCCCATTTGACCTCGGGTACTTACGTATGAGATCCATGATGTACTCCCGAACCGTAACGTGAGTATGAAACACCCCATCGTCATCCACATATTGCCACACCTCCCGACCAAGCAGCACCTTCATGGGCTTGCAGACCTTACTGATACCTTGCCGCTTCCGGAGTTGATCCCAGAACCATTCAGAATACTCGGGGCTTGGAGGCGCCAAAGCATAGTCATCCACATGAGTCACCGCCAGCACCGTCTTCTTAGTCTTCGGTCTATCTTCGCATGCCGGTCGAATACACCGAAAGATCATTATTTCCAGGCATGGGCTGGGGTCAATGGATTGCGTGACTCGGGGCATCTTTATTACACTCGGTGTGTGTTGCCCTTCTACGAAAGTGTGGGAATGAATGCAAACCTTTACGACGAGTGCCTCTTTATGTCGATCGATCCGAAGGCTTAATAAAGATGCCCCGAGTCACGCAATCCATTGACCCCAGCCCATGCCTGGAAATAATGATCTTTCGGTGTATTCGACCGGCATGCGAAGATAGACCGGAGTGTCACGCCTGGCCTTCAGAAAGGCCGACTCGTCATCTCCGGCTTCAAGAAAGACACGCTGCAGTGTAGCCAACGCAAATATCGTTCGAATAGCGAGCTCATCCGGCGTCGGAATGACGACCTCCCCGCAGTCAATCCCCTTGCGTTGTTGAAAGCCCACACGCGAATTTTCTGTTCAATACATTCTGCCCCTTCAAAGCGGTCGAAGTCTGCAAAGCGAACGCCAATTATCCTCGTCCCCTTAGGAACATCCTGTTTACGTACCAGCTTGACCGCCCCAAGTTTCAGATGCTTTCGAATGTCTTTCAGACGAGACTCCACAAGCCTAGGAGCCTTGTTCGCCTCCTTAACCGGAACCGGGACCGTAATGACCAGCAGAGTGCCAGGCTGATGCGACGCCTTGTTGCTAGGATCCCCATACACCAGCAAATCCGCCGCTGAGACAGCTGGCTCGACGTCATCCCTTTCAGCTGAAAGAAATCAAGCAAAGGCAAGGTGGAATCCCCTCCGACCGAGTAGCAACTTCGGACATCCTCACCTTTTGGACGCCTTACACGCCTCTCCCCATCCGGTAATACATTGCTGGTGGAGACAGCAGCCCCATCCCATTGCTGGGGAATGCCCTTGCGACTCGAAGCAGCAGAAGAGCGATCCTCCAGCACCTGACCACCAGCAGATGAATCATGTCGACGAGCCCGAACATCCTGATCATCCTCCTCTTGCTCCAGAGGAGCCTCGTACCCATCGGATCGCCCGCCACCACTCGAAGAGACACCAACCCCAGCAAGTGAGATTCGCCGAGAGACCAACGGAAAGCTGGAGACCACACGATCAGTGGGAAAAAGGTTCGTTAAATCCTCACCATCGACCTCACTATTCCCGTACGCCGGAAAAGGAAGTGTGTCTGACGGGCGTCGTTGTTGCTCTTCAGCCTCCCCTCCTCGTGCCCTTGCTCAACAGAGGTCTCCACCAGACGAAGCAGCTCCCACGCCTGACATGGAAATACAACCAATTAAAACACAAAGAGATGGTGTTGAATTGCTTCCTATTCAAAAAGAAGGAATATTGCCGGCAATTGGGACTATGGTTATATGTGCAAGTACTGGCGGAGGTAAATCAGTTATGATTTGTAATCTACTCGCCAAAAAGAACATGTTGAAAGGGTTTTGTAATAGAATAGTTGTCTTTTGCTTAAGTCCGTGCCCGATTTTGGAAGACACTCTCAAGTTAAAAAAAGAAGACATAATCAAAGAGGATAAGCCTGAGTTAATGAGAGAAATATTGACTCAAACAAAAGGAACTGATTAAAACTAAAGGGTTTAAGAAGGCACCAAAAATATTATTGTTATTAGATGACATTGCACAGAGTAAAACTTTTCTCAAATCAGAAGTGCTTACTGAGTTGTTTTTTGCTTCAACACATGCTAAGGTGTCAGCTAGGTAGCAACTCAGAGTTAAACACAACTCCCGCGAAGAGTAAGAATTAATTGCCATTGGATGATTATTTTTAATGGAGTAAGGAGAAGCGAACTCGACAGACTGGCAGATGAATATGAAAGTCCTTTTCTCACTAAAAAGGAATTTTACAATATGGTTAAATATGCTACGGCAGATCCTTATTCATTTCTAGCAATCAACAATACGGCTAGTGATAGAACAACCCAGTTTAGAAAGAATTTTTCTCTACTATATTGCGATTAAACAAGGATAGAGATATGACAAACCTGTAAAATTAAATTAAAAGTTTTTTTTCTGCGATAATATATGACATGGCGGAATCAACTAAAATGTACAAGACCACATACAATCAAGCAGTTGCACTTTGGCATTAACAAAATGCACAAGGAAAATTTATGACAATTCGTAAAGGATCGCCTGAATACTTAGCAGTAAAGAAGATAGAAGAGGATATTAAGAGCGGTAAGATTAAAAGTCAACTAAAACCAAAAGTAAGCAAAGCAAGCAGTAAGAAAAATGAACAACCTATTGCCAGCGGACAGCCAGATCAAGTGCCAGACGAAGCATTGAAAAGAAAAGCACCAGACATTCATCTCCCGAACCAAATGCGAAACCTGTTGAAATGTCTCCAGCACTTAAGGTTGAAGAATCTTTACCAAAATCTGTTAATCCCAATCCTGTTTCTGTGCCAAAACAAACTACTATTACACCAGCAAGTAAGATAGAAACAACAGAAGATGCTTATAAGGAAACTCTACCAACTAAAGAAGTTGCTCAAACTAGCGACAATGAAATTGATGTAAATCTAGCCATGGCCGATTTAAAGAAAATGAAAGAGGAAAGAATTACGCACAAGAATTTACAAATTATGAAAAAAATAATTAATGCTAATTGATAAAATAATTATTATTATATAATGATTAAAAACTCAAGTGCTTCAATTCGTTTGCTAATTGGCTTTATTAATAAAATAAATGAAGCAAACCGACCAATTAGTGATGGGTTTCAATTGAATCCGTTTGAATTGTGGAGTAGTCATGGTGCCCCATTAGTTATCAACCATCAAACGAATTTGGCGATCTTGTCTCACGTGAGAAGAGTACTATTCAAAACACATTAACAGACATTTCTGATAACAAAGAAAATGCAGATGTTGTTGATTTAGACACTGCTGTTAGCAGTTTAGCTTATTTAAAGAAAGCGGTTCAGAATGCTGAGGCAAGAGAATTTCAATTGACTTCACCACAAGATACAAGACTTGACAATAAACAGAAATCAGTTGATATTATTAACAATCCGTTTCAAGTGAATAAACTGGTTAATTTTTGAAAATAATTATTTTGTTTCAATAATAATATAAGCGAGCGTATTTTTACGATGAGTGAATCCAAGAGTGGGATGTTCCAGAACCCATTTTTCAGGTTTAGCTTTGTGAAGAATTGGGCTTGTCGGAGTCGATTGAGACCGTCCCGCATGCGGGGGATTGGTGCCTCAACGCTTTTGATGATCTTATTGAGCCTTGTGTAATTGATACAAAACCTCTGCTTATCGTCTGGCTTCGGTGCCAGTCGAACCGGTGATCGGTATTCCGACCATGACGGTTCTAGAAGCCGTTTGGCTAGCATGTCTTGGATCATCTCTTCACGGATCTGTTCTTCCTTGTAACTGAGGCGCGATCCGCGGAGACGAGGCATCGTCTGCCCCACCTGTCGCTCTATCTTAGCAGCTGTGTGTGTCACGCCGCCGGCTACAAGTGGTCCGAAGAGGGTTTTGTTCTTCAAAAACTGGGCCTTGAGATCCCGAATAAAGTCTGGTGACCCTGACTGTCGTGCCACGACTTCGTCGATTATCTCTTCGACCGGTCTTTGGTCTCTCGGGTCGTCCGGGTACTCAAAATAGAATCCGGATCCTCAACCTCATCCTTCGTGTCCCTACCCGGGTATCGCGTGGTTGATTGGTTGTCACATGTTGCGAATTCCTGAAGATCTACTATCATATCAGCGTACTGTTTCGCTGCCGATTTGTGATAGAACCCCGGAAAAATCTGGAAAGCAAGTTCCCGCATGTCATCAGCCTTGCGGGTCACTAATTTGACTCTGTATGCCAGACCATCCTGTATTGATCCGAGCCTGAAAGCCATGAGCGGTTTTGCCTGTCGACTGGGTATCGGTATCGGGTCATCGAGTCGGACCACCCTATCCAATACATCCCTCCACCACATCACGGTGGGGTGTATCGGAAGTATGATGGTGATGTCCTCACCCCGATCCAACCTGTCCGCCAAGAGTTTCGGCACCTTCGACAAACTCTCGGGTTGGATGGGTTCCGATCCCTTATACTATTGTCGTAGCTTTTTCATGACATCGTCATCATCTGTGAGGCGTTTGGATGTATGGAAGACTAGACTGGACTTGACCCTTATGAATTCGTGTGGTTGCATCTGCCCGTCTCCATAGAGGTAGGTTTGGTCAAATCCATGCCACGATTCCTTTTGCTTCCGTAGCAGCAAGATCTGGGCCTCTCGTTTGGCTGTTCAGTGCTCGAATTCCGCCCATGGGCCGGTCAACTCCGGGACATAAACATTCGTGTATACCCATGCTGTGCCAGCGGGCGTTTCACACACCTCCCCCCTGCGACTTTTCACGGAACCTTAGAAGGTAAGTATCCTTTTTTTTAGGGTCATTTTCAAGAAATGTCCTTTGAAAAAAGGGTTTTTCATCCCAAATGACCATATTTTTATATTTCGTTAAACATTTTCAAAATTCGTTAAATATTTAAAGAATGAAACAGTAAATGGTATAAAATGGAAGAACCACAAAAACTTTTGGAAGAAGCAATGATCCTATATGACGAAAGAAAAGATATCATTAAACAACAAAAGGTAAACTATGAAACCAAAAATAGAGATAAAAGAAATGAGAAAGCATTAGAAAAGATTATCTGTGAAGAATGCTATGTATCTATATCACGAGCTTATAAATCACGACATATGAAATTGAAACATAATATATCCAAAGTAAAAGCACCTAAGGAAGGTCCTCATATTTATATAGATTGTATAAATAAGAAGGTAATAATAAGAAGATAAATGGTGGGGGTGCGGGGGCTTGCCCCTGCTTATTCATCCCAATCATCATTTTTAAACTACAGAAGAAATCAAGAAGAAATAAAAAAGAAATCAAAAAGGAAGCAAAAAAAGGGAAAAGAATGAGGAAATACCTTTGTGGAGATTTCACCTCCACACCTCCACGGTTTTGATGAAACTTTTTCCATAATTTCCTACCATCACACATAGTATACTATTACTGTATGAGGTAGGGTTTTTTAATTCTCCCAGGACTGTATATTTTAGGTATTTTAGGTATTGTTGATATTGTTGATATTTTAGGTATTGCCCCTAGGGGACTAGATATTGTTGAAACAGCTATCGCTGTAAGCGATATTTTCGGTATTGCCCACATATGGGACTGTATATTAAAATCAATTAACTGACCTCACCTGTAAACCCTATTCATATTAGGGCTACCCTCATTTAAGTCATTTATTTGTTTAACCATTAAACACGCTTTTGTAAAGGTAGCACCCTTATCAATAAGTGCTTCTATTCTTTCAATCTCATTGCTTTCAATCATTTCTCTATTCTGCTTCTTCCAGTGCTTCATCAATCGTCTTTCGTCTTCAATCTTTCTCAATCTCTTCTTTCTTATTCTATCTTCCATCAGGTCTTCTTCAATCTTGTCTCGGTCTTTCTTCTTCTTCATCGAAATTTCAACAATCGCTCCAAGTCGTTCTTCTTCTTTTTCAATTCCTTCTTCATTTCTTTAATGAAATCTTCGTCTTTCTCAATCTTCTCTTTCATCGATTTTATCTTCATTTCGGTCAGTCTTTTCACAGTATATCTATCATCTTCAAACTGTTCAATCCATTCTTCTTTTCCCTTTACAAAATCTGGAATAAGGTTAATAAACATTAAATTGAGGGTTTATTGCTTACGAGTGAGGTCCCACAAAAACACGCAAAACGAGCAGACATTGGAAAAAATGAAAATTCAATCCCACAAAAATCGTGGGTTTGTGGAAAAAATAGAGAAACTGCAAATTCGACCACACTTTGCGATGAAAATTGTCGTGGTAAACATTCCGGCCTTTTCTGTTCCCTAAACAAAAAGGAAATTGCAAAAAAAAACCGGCAACCTAAACCAAAATCAACCGTTAAAAAGAAAAGTCTCGTCAGTCTCCCAAAATCGCCCAAGCCACAAAGTGGGGAAGTGGAATGGAGCAACTCGCCGACATTCTTCGCAAGGCTAAGTTGGAGGATGACCAGGACGAGTCTGAACCCGCCCCTGGCACCGTTGACCCCGCACCCGCCCCTGCCCGTCGCACCCAACGCCGCACCCCATCTGCTAGCTTTCGTGTCGTGGTCGAAGTCTCCCTTCATAACAGCACAGCCCATACTTTCAAGATTAGCTTTTAGATTTCCTTGAGTGTGCTTACACATATCCCACATCTTAATATTTTCAAACCCTAAACAGACGATAGAGCCGTTATTAATTTTTGATTGCTTAATCTATTACCTCTTCTTATTAATTCTTGATAAATAAAATAGCGGTCGAAGTTCGCCCCGTTAAAAGCATTAACATACAGGGTTGGCGTTGGACAGGCTAACTTCAGTTACTATTTGAGTCGTAATTATGATTAATTTTTGCGTGCAGTAATATTTTACTAAGTCATAATTAGGAGTAACGGTCATGGATAATCCAAGTCAATTGTGCACGTTACGTTTTTACCATTGTGCACCGGACCACATCATTGAGCGTCAGTTACTGTTAGTCACGCACTTAGATTAGTTAGCTCTCTTGCAGTTCAGTTCTGCGTTTATGTCTTCGGATTAAAGTGGCTGTGAGCAACCTGGCTTTTAACGAAGTCTCCCGGCAAACCGCAAGTGAAAGGTAGGGTAAGGTCCGTGAGTGACCGGTTTATACCTAATCATCGGTCATGAGCCGTTGGGATAGTGGTTCATCACAGCAATACACGAACTGGAAACAGTTCTTATCTCACGCATCCGTCTATGACGGTGTCACAGAACATCTTCAAGGATTTTACTATCAGCTAGAGGAATATGCTAACGGTATTAGTACAATTCTCGGGGACATGGTGAAAGACGCATTTCTCGATGAGATTGCTGCTAAAAAGAACTATGGATGGGATTTGAGTCGTATGAGAGCAGCAGAGGAAGCATATGAACCAAGAAAATCGACTGAAGAAGATTCACCAGACGTGA
The DNA here is from genome assembly GCA_019918135.1 of Paulinella micropora. Classification (NCBI taxonomy): domain Eukaryota; phylum Cercozoa; class Imbricatea; order Euglyphida; family Paulinellidae; genus Paulinella; species Paulinella micropora. The sequence continues at coordinate 121,065 of WBZZ01004562.1, forward strand.
GTGAAGAGAGTGAGGAAGAAGACAAAGCAGACGCATCCTCATCAACATCATCACGCACAAGACGACAAGACCCAAAGAAGAAAACACTAGAGAAGCCGAAAGAGTATGCGAAGTGGAGTAATGAGCAGAGGGTGGCTTGGGAGGAAAAAGCGAAGAGAAGAGCGAGACGAGCACAAACGAGAGCAGTGAAGAGCATACATAGTGTGACTAAGAGAGCGTACAAGAAGGAGCAAAAATATTTGCAGCGATGTAAATTATTTCAGCTACTCATAACCACTGCATTCTCTAACTATAAAGTCGTCGCATATCTCAGAAACCGTAATGCTCAAGATCCGTTCGATAAAGTCTGCACTGTCAAAAGAAAATACGGACAAATTTCTGGAGCAGCAAGATATCTGGAAGAAAAGAAGTTCAGAGAGAGCGCCTAGGAAGAATGAAGACGTAGACGCCTGGCTCACCAGGTACCTACTGAAGAAAGAGTGGCTAGAAAAGCTAAGAGGAGAGAAGTTTGAAGAGGACGAATCAACAAACCGGTTGCTAGAGAAGCTAAGTACGCACCCAGCCTATGGTGCTAAATACTTTGCTGATCACTATCGTATGGCACCAGCCGTACGACCCAAGGACAACAACATAGTTGAGGCAGCTAGAGAGGTTTATGTGCTTTGGGAGGCAACCAACAGGCAGAAGAAGTATGAGAAAGGAAAGCATAGTAATAGAACAGATGGAGAAGGAGCAGTGTACTGTCCCGAATTCGCCAGGGGAAACTTTCCCGAATTCACCAAAATTTATTTTTTCTTTTTTTTGAAATCAATACTCGCGTTTTGAAAAAAATCCTTTAGAGGGCAGTTACACCTCACAGTCCTCCATGGAGAAATGCAAAAAAAAAAAAAAAAAAAAAAAAAAAATCAAAAATCAAAAATTTCACCTAGGACACATTCCGCATGTGGACTTCAACATTTCCACAGGGCTCGTACTACTGCACTCCCTGACTTACAGCATCCGTCTGCGGCCCCCAGAATAAGCTACAATGTCATCTTTGTTACACCTCAACCTCCTATTCCACACAGTTCCTGAAACAGAAACTATGCCAAATTTCGGCAGTTCCTCCTTCAGGACAAAACCCTAACGCAATTACTGACCATTAATCACTTGGGCCCAATACTTGCACTGCAACGGTGCCCTTGAAGGAGTAGAGCCTCTTCCCTGTCAAAACATTACAAACACCAACTTTACCCACTTTCTGGCATTTCTTTGTTCAGGTCGAGGTCGGATTCCCAGGTCAGATTCACCTTAGGTCGAGGTGGGCCCTTTGGTCGAGGTCGGCTGCACCCTGTTTCCAGGGCAGTCCGCCCAGACTTACTCCCTCCCGCTCCAAACTTTCACCAAGACTTCTTCCCACACTTTCCACCACACGTAACACCCACGACGACATTTCCTGACTTAGGTCGAGGTCGGCCCTTAGGTCGAGGTCGCCTGCACTCTGTTTCCAGTACAGCTCGCCCAGACGTCGACTTTCTCCCTCCCGCCCCAAACTTTCACCACGACTTCTTTCTGACACTTCCCAACACACGTAACACTCACCACGACATTTCCTGACTTAGGTCGAGGTGGGCGCTTAGGTCCATGTCGCCTGCACCCTGTTTACCGTGCAGCTCGTCCAGACTTGCTCCCTCCCTCCCCAAACTTTCACCACGACTTCTTTCCCACACTTCCCACCACACGTAACACCCACCACGACATTTCACAACTTAGGTTCAGGTGAGCACTTAGGTCGAGGTCGCCTGCACCCTGTTTCCAGTACAGATCGCCCAGACTTGCTCCCTCCCACTCCAAACTTTCACCACGACTTCTTCCCCACACTTCCCACCACACGTAACACCCGCCACGAAATCTCGTGACTAAGGTCGAGGTCGGAGCTTAGGTCGAGGTCGGCTGCTTGTTCCCAGTTAGAACATTACCGCTGTGACCTTGGAAGAATAGAACCTGTTCCCTGTCAAAAAAATTACCAACACCAACTTTACACACTTTTTGGCATTTCTGTGTTCAGGACAAAAGCCTAACACAATTACTGCGCATTTATCACTTGCGGCTAATACTTGCACTGCCGCTGTGACCTTGGAGGAGTACAACCTCTTCCCTGTCACAAAATCACCAACACTAACTTTACCTACTTTCTAGTATTTGACTGCACGACAAAAGCCCGCCCAACGCAATTACTGCGCATTTATCCCTTGCGGCCAATACTTGCTCTTCCACTGTGACCTTATTAAATCATTCCATTATACTGTTTGAGTTACACAAATATTAATAGTTGTATCACCGGTATATGAAAACTTACATTACCATTCATATCGCGATAGTATTTGTAGTACTAATATTAATAATTTCTTACAATAGTTACTATATTTTTGGAGGTAAATGAAATTATAATATCGAATTCAAGTAGACATTTCTTAACTAAAATGAACTGTTAATACATTATATGATACTCACTCTTTTACAGATTTTTTATTAAATCAAGTAGTTTATCACATCCCATTGAGACAGGTAATCAAATTACATATTGTTAATATTATTACACATCTTGTGATTTCTATCACATTATAATTAACTTATAATTTACAATTTTATAGTGTCAAGTACTTTATCACATCCAATTGAGACAGATAATAAAATTACATATTATTAATATTATTACCCATCTTGCGATTTCTACCAAGAGATTATAATTAACTTGTAATTTACAATGTTACATTTAGTAATTTAGTGCAGCTGCAATGTCTTAAAATACATTCAATAACTTTAGTACGTAATCATGTTGTAGTAACACAACCATACACTTAATTAAGAATTTACAATCTTGTACTTATTAATCAAGTTAATTGAGTTACAATCTTGAAATTATTTTGGTTTAATAAAATAAGTTAGTCCATATTAATATAATTTTGTACATGCCATTGTTACCGTTAATTATTTATGTTTGTAATTGCAAAGAGGACATGCTGTATCTCACCCTTCAGTCAGTTAGGGCACTTAAGGGGCACAGCTTCTGTCTGGTGTTGCTGTTGCTAGCGGTGCTCTGAACCACTAGGCCAATAATAAAGTTGAAGAATACCTTGATGGTCTCTCGAAAACAAAGACACTTCTGGAGCTTGTGAGCTTGAATACCGGTAGCACAAGTACCACAAAGGAAAACATGGCCACAAGGTATATGAATTACTTATTTTCCGCTTGAGGCCAAACTTCAGTACACCTCGGCTCTGCCGGACCCGAAATCTTCATCCCGCAGTGTATTAAAATACAGATCACGGAATCTTATGGTATGAAAAATGGGTACAGTGTTCATCGGTATTAATATCAAAAGAACAATAAAGTGGTAGTCTTTAAAGTGAAGTAATATTAACGCGGTTAAGGTTTGGGAGGGATTGGTTTGGCCCAACCACAAACTCAGAGTGCTGCTGCGATGCCTGGCTGCCGCCGCCCGAGAACGGCGGTCGTTGCGTACCAACTTGTATGTAGAGGAAAACAAAGACCTCCAGATCACGCTGATGGATTTTGCTGTCAGGCACCTAAGCAAGCAGGGCGTAGTTGAACACAAGGTCCATTTCCAGACAACGGACCTCGTCTGCGAACCTAAAGAATTCCCGCTGGAGTTAGCGCTCCTCTTGCAGTGCGATGCCCGCGAAGCCAAGACGCTGCGGTTAGTGTATACGTGCGCTGGCAGGCTGTGCCTCAACAGACATTCCATCTTTCCTGCGAGCCCGCGCAAAAAAGACAATTCAGTGTGATTATGGGAATCAGAACGTCGAGAAGGGAAACAAAAAGTGGCTTTTCTCCCTCTCCCTTTTTTTTTGGGGGGGGGGGGAGAAGGACGGGTCTTTGCTAGTTTCGGGCACAGGTAGCGCCAGGGCGCGGCCCCCCCCCCCCCCGCCCCCGCCTCTCCCCTCTCCCCCAGAAAGAAAAAAGGGACAAGGGGGAGACAATTACACAAAAAGTGATCCTGCAAATCTTGGACTCAAAAAAGCTCCGGCATGCGTCCGGTAATTGCGGCAGTTGCGTGTGTGTGTGTGTTTTTTTTGTGCTGGAAGTGGGGGGGGGGGGCCGCCACGTTTGCCATTCACGTCCGCGCCAGAGGCCATTTGCGGTCTTGGACCCCCAGAAAACCAAGGTGCTCTTGATGATGCAGGCGAGGCTGCAGACGGTCTTGGTCTCGCAGCTGGCGATGCTGCAGACGGTCTTGGTCTCGCAGCTTGGGTTAGAAGATGCGCAGGGCTTGCTGGTCCCGTTGGCGTCAATAATGGCAGCAGTCCGAGGGTGCCGCGCGCGAACGGCTCGTCACGGTGCAGGAAGCGCTAGCGCTGGACAAAGACAAACTGTACTGCCCGCAGTGCAACCAGGCGCTGGCCGTGAGACGGCAATCGGTCAGGCGCGCGCACTTCTACCACGTAACAAAGACAGCCGTGGCAGAAAGTAGCCACGGCTAGGGTCTGCTCCATCTGCTGGCCAAGGCGTTCATCGAAGCCAAGCTGGCCGAAATCACGTTCCAGTGGTCCGAGTGCGCCTCGGCGGTTGCCTGCCGGCGGCAGCGGTGCTTTACAGGCTGCACGGTGGTGCTAGAGCAGACGTTGGGCGCGAGCGGGGAAGTGCCGGGCTTGTCCGCCCGCGAAGCCACATACAGGCCCGACGTGACAATCTTAGACCAGAACAAGAATGTCGTGGCCTTTGTCGAGGTCTTCGTCAGCAGCCGCAAAGAGCAGCGGCACTGGCAGGCCTACGCCAAGTTCCCGCGCGCAGTCGCGTTGGAGATAGACTTCAACCACGCGACGCTGCGCCAGCCCGGTGCCGGCTTCTTCCTGCTAAAGGACGCCAAGCTCCGCACGCAAACGGCTCCCTGCGCCGTTTGTGCGGCGGAGGCCAGCGCGGAGCGGGAACGCCACCAAGCACGGTTGGCCCAGGAGGAGGAATGCCTCCGAACCGCGTTGGCCGAGGAAGAGGCGCAGCGGCAAATCAAACTGGCGCAAGAAGCAAAACAAAAGACGGCGGGCCACGAGGACAGCCGCGCGGTCACAGAGGTCTGGGAAGAGGCGCTGAGAATGGACGACGACGACTGGGGGGGGGGGGGGGGGGGAATAGGGTAGCGAGGCAAGTGCAGTGTGCGGCGTGTACGGGCGTCAGCATCGTGGGGCGGGACGAGACGGTCATCTGTCGTCAGTGCCGCCGAGCCCGGCTCTACCTGTGCCCCAAGCCAGAGTGCACAGCTAATGCATGCTTTGACTGCGGGCTCAGCACGCGACCACATGTGTGCTCTCGAGATGTCTCAACGGCTGCGTTAGTCAGGCGCCAGACGTTCCGCGTACCAAAAAACCAAACAAGGAAACCCCCTTCCGACAACGCCGCGCCCGCGGTGGCGTGGCCAAAAGTTTGGGGAAAAAACGCGGCACTGTGGGCCACCACACAGCATCATCATCTGCACCGGCCAAAAACTTCTTCACCCTCAGCTGACTAATCCTTTTTTTGGCACAGCCCCTGAGCGCGCCAAGAGAAAATGCATAAAATTTTTTTAATTTTTAGAAATTCTCTGCCGGTGCGGAAGAGGGTGCTATTAATTAAAATCACTGCTTAAACAGACAAACCTGTCTAGGCCCCTAGGGAAGAGTAGTAAGGTTCATTCAGCCAAGCGCGCGCGACGGGGCTCAGCAGAGGGTAAGGTACCCGCAGCCTGAGTTCCGCTAAGGCCAGCCAGTGCTCGGGGCTGCACATTGTCCACCTTGTCACGGGATGACGCGCCTTGGCTGGGGCCTCGTCAGGGGCCGCGTCGACAAAGCACCAAACTGCAGTGTGTACGACGTGATGCAAACGCCGTCGCGCCGCGGAGGCGTTTTTTTGGTGTGTTGCTTGTCCTTGTTGACAAGGCCGGTCAGGCCTGGCTTGGAAAAGGACATTGCGTGCAAGCTGCCGTTAGAATCAAGCTCTCGTTGCTACCAACGTTTGGGCCGGTTTCTTATGCTCCGGGGGGCACTCCGCGGTCTCGGTGCTTCACTGGGTGCCCTTGTAGACGGCGGGGGCCAACGGAGCCACGCTAATACGATACAGGCACTCACAAACAACAATACCTGTTTAGCAGAGTCTTCGGCATAGGTTGATCGACCACCGTCAGAGATGTCTTCCTTTTCGTCCGGAAAGCACGGCAGCTCGTCGTAGGCTAAGCACACGTCCGCACCGGGGCCCCAAGATGCTGGGCCCGCGCTAGCCGAGTCGTTGTTATCATTATCCGGTTGGCCGCCCTCCGTTTCGTCCGGAAGGTACTGCCGCTCATTGGCCAGGCACGTGTCCGTCCCTGGGCCCCCAAGTGCTGGGCCCGCGCTAGCCGAGTCGTTGTTATGATTATCCGGTTGGCCGCCCTTCGTTTTCAGGAACTGCCAGCCGTCGTCGTCCAGGCACGTGTCCGTCCCTGGGCCCCCAAGTGCTGGGCCCGCGCTAGATTGTTGGCCCTGTGTTTGTGGCTTCGCTGTTGGTGGTCTTCGGCATCCCCACTCAATAGCATTATCCGGATTGGTTCGTAATAGTTCTTCACACATGCCATCCCAGAAGTCATCCACTACATTACTCTGATCGCGTTTTTTCTCCAAGTCTCGTTTTTTCGGCGTCCTTGGACAGTTGTAACTTCGCGCGGATTGCGGCAAATGATTGCATTTCCTCGTCGGGGTATATCAAGTTACCTTTTGAATCCCGAAGATATCGGGGGTCGTCCTCTTCGCTTTGCCGGCGCTGCTCACTCGATCACCAGAAGTTTCTATGTTGCTCCTAGCATCATTCACGTAAGCTATTCCTCCTGCAAGTGATAAACACAACAAGAGGATAACAAAAAATCCACGGCTTAGCCTTCTGAACGCTTCATTGCGTTTGTCCGGGCTGCGCAGGATTTGCAGCAGATCGCGTGCGCTTTCAGTACTCTTGGCTTCTAACAACGTTAGGAGCGCCTGCCGAGCTTCCAAGAACTCGGCGAGGTACTTTGGTCTGTTCGATTGCGAATTAAGAAAATTCAGCAGTCTGACGTAATGTTCCGCCAGCCGAGCGTCAGCTGACATCATCGACACAAAGCCCTAACCACCCTTCCCTCCCCCCTTTTCGAGAGGCAGCTCCTGTGTGCCAGCAAAGAAAATGCTTAAATATTAATCCCCTGGGCACGTAATTTTAATTTAGATTTAGCACCTATCAATTTAGGGCGCAACTTGCGTCGATGGTGTCCGATAACTGCAACAGCGATTCTTCCCCTCCCTCTCCCCCCGCCCTTTCTAAATTATTGTCAATTTCAGAAAACAATCAATTTCCCCTTCCCTTTCTCTCTTTCTTTTGTCTTTCTTTTTTTGTTTTCTCCTTTCTGTTATCAGCGCAGCCTCAAGACCCCAGCGCGGACGTGTCGCCAGCTGCCACAACCCCCCCCCCCCCCCAAAAAAAAAAAAAAAAAAAAAAAAAAAAAAAAAAAAAAGATCGGGCGACTGAAGCCTAGTCCCTGAAAGCACCCTACGGGGGTCGAACCCGTGACCAACTGTTTAAAGACAATCACTCTGCCAGACTGAGTTAAGGGCGCCGTTGTGCTCAGGGGTTAGTCCCCTGAACTTAAAGAAAAAAATATAAATAACTAATTAGTTAAGCCCGATTTAATCAATCAAGACTTTCTGTGGAAAGGTTGGACGTTCGCTAAAGTTGTCGTCTGCTTCTGCGATCAGAGCCTGGTTCTCGCAGTCCACTTCAATCAGCAAGAAGCAGAGCTTGGCCAGGTGGGGGGGGGGGGGGGGGCCGACGCGCGCAGGCTGAATCCCCTCCAGGTAATGTATAGGCGACTTGCCGGCAGTGGACTTGCGCGCCACGTTTGTACATTGCGCCAATGTTGTCAAAAGAGAGAGAGAGAGAGAGAGAGAGAGAGAGAGAATACTTCTGAACCCCCTCCCCCCCCCCCCCTTCGGCCCCCGACAATGCATTTTGCTTTCTTTTGACGGGGGAGGGGTCTGGGGCGCTCTTTTGGCGCCCGGAGGGGGGGGGCCTGCACCTGTCTCTCTCTCCCCCCCCCCCCCCACGGGGGGAGGCGGGGGGCTCTTCTGGCAGACGCCCCCCCCCCCTTCCGGTATTTTATTGGTTTGCTCCCTGGCCTTTCGTTTTTTTTTGGGCCGGTGCTCGTTCATTTTTTGTTTGTTGGATCTGCAAATCTAAGAAGATTCCATCACCGATGTTGCTCTTAACCACCAGCATCCTGCTGCTGCTAGACCGGCCTTCGTGGGGAAATTTGCGACTGCACCGGGTGCACAAGGCACAATTAACGTGAGAGACCCTGCCTGGCTTCCCGCGCCCAGCGCGTGCTGCGGCGAGAACGAAGCCTTGGTTGTGAGTGAGCTGCGCATTGCTTCGACGGACAGCTCTACTTTCGACGTGACCAGCTGGGTGAATTCAAGCAAGTTGCAGTATTATGTGGATCTGAGCGGCACCGGCACGTCGTGCTTCAACAAGGCGCTGGACCTGGACATTGCCGTCACGGCTGAAATGCGCCCCGAGGTTACGTGCAAGAACCAGGCGTTTAGTTGCCCCTTGCAATTTGACCTCCAGTACGCCTGCCGCAAGCTAGAAACCTGCCCCTGCCCCGCGTGCAACTACAACATATCAGTGGCCGCGGGCGGTTTCAAAAAACTCAGCCCTGACCTCAACTGCCCGGATGGTGTCGGACACTCAATGCGGGCCGGGCGCTTTACCCCGACCAGTTCATCGTGTACGTGCAAACAGATCCTGATCCACAGGCAGACTTGTATTTGCAAGGGCCATCCTGCCCCGACCCGAGCTGGTGCTTCTCTTACAACAATCTTGCTGGCGAGTACATCAACAGCTCCGAGATCTACGTGTTTTTCCATTGCCAGAACGCGGAGCTTCCTTGCTCGTTGCAGTACGTGGGCCAGGCGCGCTGTCGCGACCCGCCCGCGCAAACTAGCGCTGCCGGGGTTGGGCCGCGACCAGCGTTGCTGCGCTGGTCATGGCCGGCCTGGCCATGCTAGCGTTTCAAAAAAAAAAAAAAAAAAAAAAAAAAAAAAAAAAAGAAGGAAAGAAAGAAGGAAAAAAAAAAGAAAAAAAATTGCCACCCTGAACTGCTTTTGTAGACGTTGCAGCCTACGTATAAAGCGCGGCTTTTTTTGGTGGGGGAGAATTAATTTTTTGAATTTGTTTTTAATTAAAAGAAGAAATGTCTACCTTCTGCTTTTTTTGCTGGAAGTCTTGCACCTCCGCCGCTGGGATCTGCTCCATAAACAATATGCAGAGC
>WBZZ01004563.1:12500-15000 GCA_019918135.1 Paulinella micropora
AGGGACAGAGAGGGAGAGAAAAGAAACAAGGTTAGACAGCTAGATAGATAGAGACGGAAAAAGAAAAGACAAGAAAAGAAGAGAGAGAGAGAGAGAGAGGGGGGGGGGGGGGGGGGGGGGGGGGGAGGAGAGGGAGGGGGAGGGAGGGAGGGAGAGGGAGGGAGGGAGGGAGGGAGGGAGGGAGGGGAGGGAGGGAGGGAGGGAGGGAGAGGGGAGGGAGGGAGGGCGAGGTTGCTGACGCGACGCTCCAGACGGAGGAGGGTCCGATGGCAAGGGGCTTGCCTTGTTGCGTGCTTCACAACACACAAAACAAACGCACCCATCTGCACGTTCATCTACTAGACAGATAGATGCGATAGGATGGCCCGATGGGCAGCGGCTCTGCTTGCTGTGTACTGCATCACGTCCATTATTGGTTTATATGGTTGACTATTGTTCATGAAGATTCGTTATTCTTCATCATCCTTCATCATCGTTCATCATGCTTGCTACGTGCACCACGCAAAACAAACTATCATCTGCACTATCTAATAGATAAATAGATGCCAAGATGCCAAATCTATCTGCTAGAAAGGAAGGTCCGATGGCCAGCGCTTGCCTTGTTGTGTGCTGCACAACAGAAAACAAACACGCATCTTCATATCCATCAGCTGGATGGAGGGTCCGTTGGCCAGCGGCTTGCCTTGCTGCGTGCAGCACAACACACATGACATATCTACCTAATCGATCTACCTAATCGATCTAGCTACCTTGTCCGGCCTGCCTTGCTGTGCCCTGCATCATGTTCATTATTATCATCTCGTTCGTCATTGTTCATCATCGTTCATCATCGTTCATCATTGTTCATCATCGTTCGTCATCGTCCATTATCGTTCGTGATCGTTCGTTATCGTTCATCATCGTTCATCATCATTCATCATCCTTCATCATCGTTCATCGTCGTTCGTCATCGTTCATCATCGTTCATTATGCGCATAGATAGATAGATAGAGATAAGAGAGAGGCGAGAAAGGAGATGGAGGACATCATCGTTCATCATCGCTCATCGTTCATTATGCTAATACAAAGATAGAGATAAGAGAGAGGCGAGAGAGGAGAGAGATAGAGGGGAGAGAGAGAGAGGGGGGGGGGGGGGGGGGTGGGAGGGGAAGGAGGGAGGGAGGGAGAGAGGAGAGCGAGCGAGCGAGAGAGAGAGAGAGAGAGAGAGAGAGAGAGAGAGAGAGAGAGAGAGAGAGAGACCCTTCGACCAAGTTGTAAAATCGCAATGTGCCATCCTACATGCATAAACACACGTGTGGGTGTTGTGTGTGCGGTAGATAGATAGATAGATAGATAGATAGATAGATAGATAGATAGATAGATAGATAGATATAGACAGAGATAGATATAGATAGATAGATAGATAGATGGATGGATAGATAGATAGATAGATAGATAGATAGATAGATAGATAGATAGATAGATAGATAGATAGATAGATAGATAGATAGATAGATGAGATGTCGCAAAGGAATGTAGTCCTTGCAAAGGAACGCAGTTTCACATCAAACAATAATTTGTGTACTGTGCATGTGTCCGGGATGGGAATCACGGGTAGACTTTGTTCTGGAAAAAGAAGAGGAAGGACGTTGAAGAAAAAGGCAATCTAGGAATGGAGAGTGGGAGGATAAGGAGGAAGAGAAAGAAAAGGAAGCCGTTAGTCCAAGTGTTTTGAGCACCGTAAGCTTGCGCAAGCTACAATGATGACATTGTATGAGGCCTAAACCCCCGCAGGGACCTAGCCCGGGCTATGCAACACTGGACGGCTATGATGGAATGCAGTCACCAATACGGACTAGAGGAAGATTAGTCCAATTTTTGACTGCACAGGAGCGATAAATCGCAAAAGAGCAACGAGCTACGCAGGAGGATAGCTTGAAGCAAAGGGATTTGGATTGGGGATGGGAAAAACCCAAGGCGCGGAAACATCGATGAACAGAGAACGATACCATGCCGCGAGCCCCGCATTCGATTGGTCGAAGGTGGCAGGTCCATCCGTTGTCCTCGATTTGAGATTTGAGCTTGTTGTATCGGTTGGTCTTGTAGGCTCGTGCGTCAAGGATGTTTTCCTTGACCGGGCACGTTAGCTCGATCAGAATACATATCTTTGTAGACAGTGACCAGACAACGATATCGGGGCGGAGGTCAGTGACACAAATGTGGACAGGAAAGGCTTGCTCAGAACCGGTAGATAGATAGATAGATAGATAGATGGATAGATAGATAGATAGATAGATAGATAGATAGATAGATGGATAGATAGATGGATAGATAGATAGATAGATAGATAGATAGATAGATAGATAGATAGATAGATAGATAGATAGATAGATAGATAGATAGATAGATAGATAGATAGATAGATAGATAGATAGATAGATAGATAGATAGATAAAAAGATAGAAAGATAGATAGAAAGATAGACAGACAGACAGACAGACAGACAGCCAGACAGACAGAC
>WBZZ01004563.1:27500-35000 GCA_019918135.1 Paulinella micropora
ATAATAATAATAATAATAATAATAATAATAATAATAATAATAATAATAATAATAATAATAATAATAATTATAACAAGAATAATAATAATAATAATAATAATAATAATAATAATAATAATAATGATAATAATAATAATAATAGTAATCATCATCATCATCATCATCATTGTAACTAGCGCTTCCGCGAACAACTTAAAGGGTTTCCATGATATCAGACTATCTAGGAATAAGGTGAAATAGTAATAATGCCAATGATGATAACTGCTGTTGTTAGTTGGAATAATAATAATGTTAATGATGATGACTGCATATTGTAGGTGCAATATAATAATAATAATAATAATAATAATAATAATAATAATAATAATAATAATAATAGTGCCTCTCTGTCAATGGCTGATGCATTTCTGCACATGCGCCTCCATCGTCTCACCCGTGAGGGGAGTACGAAGAATTGACGATAAGCTCTAATGACACCCCCGCAAGGGCAGTTCCAACACTTCCAGACGGGCCGGTATGTTCAATGAAAATACTGGTCCAGAAATAGACCGGTATGTTCAATGAAAATACTGGTGGCACCGACGGGAATCGAACTGGCGACAGGGCTCAGATGGTAGAACTTGACCACTGGGCTATCACGGTGTCCAAAATAATAATAATAATAATAATAATAATAATAATGATAATAATAATAATAATAATAATAGTAATAAGAATAATAATAATAATAATAATAATAATAATAATGATGATGATTATTATTATTATTATTTTATTTATCATTATTATTATTATTGTTGTTGTTGTTGTTGTTGTTGTTGCTATTATTATTATTATTATTATCATTATTATTATTATTATTATTTGTTGGAACTGCCCTTGCGGGGGTGTCATTAGAGCTTATCGTCAATTCTTCGTACTCCCCTCACGGGTGAGACGATGGAGGCGCATGTGCAGAAATGCATCAGCCATTGACAGAGAAGCACTATTATTATTATTATTTATTATTATTATTATTATTATTTATTATTATTATTATTATTATTTATTATTTATTATTATTATTATTATTATTATTATTATTATTCTTATTATGGAGGGGTGCACAAGATGACACTCCATGGGAAGAGGAGGTGGTTGGGCCTCTCCCCACGAAGGTGACCGCTTGGGGAGGGCGGTCACCGGGATATGCGCAACTCTCAACTGGGCATTTACTCGGTAGGGGTTCGGCCAGGCAGGTTGTGGGGTTGTCTGTTGGATTGTTGGTTGGCTGGTTTTTCTTGGCTGTTGGTTTGGGTCTGGTTTCCTGGTTAGCCCATTTTCGCCGAATTTCCTGCCGAGTAAATGCCTGGGGGCTTCCAGTTCCGGTTTGGTGATCTTGTTGAGGTGAGCATTCGGAGGAAACAGTACCGAGATGGGTTGAAGATAGGATTCACATTGAGCCGAGATGGGGCCGAGTTGACCTGTTCCAACTCGGCTCCATTTCGGCTTCATGTTAATCCTATCTTCATCCTATCTGGGTTTTGTCTCCTCCCTATCTTCGCTTCTTCGGGATTGCCTAACTGGAATACATGATGACGCGCACGTTGGAGAGGGGCTTCAGTCGGTCTCAATGCCTTGCCAGTGCCTTGCTGCGTTGCCGTGCCTTGCCCCATGCATTCACAACCTCCACCGTTGCATTTCTAACTGAGCAGCTTCGGCTGGGATTACTATACTTGTCTGTAAGACCCTATAGGTACCGCTAGGTTCGCGCCTTCTATACCCACGTGGGGGAAGGAGTTTCAGCGGCACGCCGTCCGATCTGGCTCCACTCGGGGACACCCGTACCTCATGATGTGTATTGTTAGGAGCAGCTGAAAGTCCATAAGGCATGAGAGTAGAGGCGTTGGCGATGCGATGGAGAGTGTGTGTAGTGCGTGATGCAGGTTCTGGCGACGCTGGGGGTGCTGGCGGGCGCCCAAGGGCACGAAGCGACGCGGCAGCGTCCAGTGACACCGGCGGAAATGCGTGTAGTGTGTGTTGCAGATACCGCCGATGCTATTTGCATGGGCGGGCGCTTTCCTCGGCGTAAAGAGGCGCGGCGGTGATGGCCAGCGGCATTGGCCGTCTACTACTCTCAATGGATTACAAATACGCGAAGCACGGAGCTACCACTGTGGCCCTTATGGACAAGGTAGAATCGCCGAAGACCTGGACAATCCCCGTGGGAATGCCTCTTCGACGGGCTCTGGCCCGATGTCCCAGGATGGGAGGATGAGGGCTCGCGTATATGACGGAATTCCTGAACCACGTGGAGAGGCTATCTTAGCTGCGCCTCATCCTTCCTCCCCAAACCTGGCACACGGGTCGGCGCTTCAACATAAGGCGAGCGGCGCTATATGGCAGATGGCACCGCCGCCTCGACGGTTCCGGCGGGTAGATCGGTACGACAAGGACGGGCGTAATCTGATTGTCTGGGGGCTCTCAGAACGCGCCAATCTACAGGAGATCGCCTCCAAAATGAGCGGTCTTGGTCTGGTGGTCCCGGTAATGGAGTGGCAAGGCCAGCGAATGTCTCGTCACCTGGAGCTGGTCTACGAGGACGATGACAGCAGGCAGACGGCGTTGCAGCAACTCAAACATCTCAAAATCTTCGGCAGAAGTGTCAATGTGGCCCTTGGGCGCAGGTTCAGGGACAGGGAACGTGTCCGAAGGCTTATTCGCATCCATCTGCGTGGGGAAGCGGCGGTCCGGAAGGAGGAAGCTGCGACGGGATATCGCGTCTTGCCTCTGCATGAAGAATGTGTTGATGATGTGCAGGTGGTGTCTTCGGAATTGGCTGCCGATGCACCTGAGTGTGTGTCTGAGTGTGCTGATGTGCAGGTGGTGCCCCTGCATTCGGCGGCCAGTGCAGTGGGGAACCAACCTGCGCAAGCACCTGCCGAGGGGCGCAGCACGAGGACGGAAGCCAAGCGCGGCCGTCGGGTCCGGAAACGAGCCAAGAAGCACCGCTCCAAGCAGTTCGATACCGGCTTCAAGCTACTCGTCGCGAGTCACAACTGGCAGGGTAAAACGGGATACGACAACGTAGGCACGGCGGAATGGGCATCATTCTACAAGCACGAGGGCTGGCTAGTCATCGGGGCTCAGGAGCACCGCATGGGCAAGAAGCAACTTTCCAAATGCAGCCTGGATGGATTCCGGATTTTTGGAAAACCTGCGGAGGTCAGCGAGAAAAATCGCTGCAAGGGTAGGGTTCTATTCGCGGTGGCTAACTTCCTTGGTCCGTATTGCAACCTGGTGTCAGCCCCCGTCGACCACCGGCAGCAAGTGTGGCTGCGTATCGCCTCGGGTGTTACCGGCGCTCAGGATATCTATGTGGGCAACGGCTACTTTCCCCAGGAAACGCAGGAAGAAGAGTCGTCAGAGGCGTATGCGGCCTGGCAGGCAGCTATAGCTTTTTTTGGAGCCAAAGGTCTTGTGGTCACGGTGGCGGATGCCAACGCGAAGCTCGGGCCGGCATGCAGCCGAAAAGAGGAGGGCATCGTCGGTCAGCACGGGGAGGTCGATGATAAGGGAGCACCGGTACGTTCGGAGAACGGCAAGAGACTCGCGGCTGTCCTCGTTGCTACGGGCCTGCGAAATCTGAGCGGCTTCTCGTGCCCAGTGGAAGGGTCCTACTGGTGGTCCCGGCGTGAGCAGCGCGGCATGGGCACAGGCAAGCACCTCCTCGATTACATCTGCGCGTCGCCTGGCTTGGCATCTGGAGCAAAGTTCGGAGTATGCGAAGATGATCTTGATACTGACCACAAGGCAGTATGGCCGAACTGACGTGGAGCGGCCAGCGCCGACCAAAGCGGGCTGCGAAACCTTACAGGTCCTTTCGTGTTGATAAGCTTATTGGTGCTGGTGTCTCAGGTAATGATCACGCTGCAAAGCAAGCGCTGGATTATCTACGCGACAAGTTCGATGACGTATTCCAGCATTGCCTACAGAAGCTTGGAGTGTGTCAGCTGCCTGAGCTTGACCTATCGGGTGGTGCCGACAGCCAACGGGTGGTAGATGACGTCACCGAGCGAGTGGCGCAGTCCTTCCGAATGGCGGCGCACCGGGTCCTCGGCTCCAGATGTATACGACCCTGTTTCACCAACAATTGGTTCGACGGGGAGCTAAAGGAGCTCATTCAACAGCGCCGGGAGGCCTACGCAACATACAGGAGGGATGAATCGAATGCGGAAGCCCGTCTGAATTGGCTACGTCTCCGCAAGCAAAGTCGGAAGGCAACTCGGGCCAAGAAGTCCGCCTCCTTCAAGCAAGTGCAGGAAGAAGCGGTCAAATGTCAACGCGAGCAATCCTCAAAGCGCTTTTGGCTACTCGCGAAGCGGCTTGGCGGGGCACGTAGAACGAAGGTCTCCGCGCCGGTGCAAAGGGAGGATGGCTCACTGGCGTGTACGCTGCCGGAAAAGGTCGCTCGGTGGGAGGAATTTCGGAAAAATTCGGTGAAGCCACGGCAAAATCCGGCAAGTGCGGCTGTTGTGGTGGAGTGCTGTGCAGAAGCAGGCTCGCTGGAGTGGGAGGAAGCCGAAGCTAAGCGGCAGTTCCACTGGAACGATCGCTTCAGAGATGAGGTGGCCCGGGCTATGAAGGAGCACGAAGTAGGTGAAGACACTTGCGAAGAGCTGGACAAGCCGTTCACGCAAGAGGAGGACCTTGCAAGGCAACGTGCCCTGAGTAACCACAAAGCTTGTGGCGAGGACAAAGTGAAGAACGAGATGCTCAAGTATGGCGGCGCCTACATCAATGGCTACTTAACGCAGTACTTCAACTGGATTCGAGAAGCCGAGAGGACTCCAAAAGCTTGGGGCAAGGGAATCATCGTCAATAGCCCCAAGGGTGGGGATCCTACGGATTCTGACAACTGGAGGGATATCTCGATTATTAGTTGCCTTGGTAAGCTGTATCTGTCCTTATTAGCTACTCGTCTAACGCTCTTCGTGGATGGCCCGGATAAGCTACGTCCAGAGCAGGGAGGCTTCCGCCCGGGGCGTCGCACTACGGATCAGGTCTTTACCCTTTGGCAGAGGTTGAAGGGGCGTCAGCAGCAGAAGCGGGAGTCGTATGTCCTGTTCGTCGATCTACGCAAGGCTTTCCCGTCTGTTTGGAGAGATGGCCTATTTGAGAGGCTCTGGAAGCTGGGTGTAAGGGGCAAGTTCTGGCGCACGCTACGCAGGTGCTACGAGCAGACTTCGTCTCAAGTGCTAGTTGATGGAGCACTCACCCCCGAAGTACTGGAGTGTAGGCGTCCAACAGGGGTCCCCTCTCTCTCCCACACTCTTCAACGTCTTTATGGATGAGCTGTGTGATCGGCTGGCGAGTGCCCTCAAGATCACGGATGTGAAGCGGCTGAACGACATCAAGGCACTTCTATACGCGGACGACGTGGCCCTCATCGCTCACAGTCGCACCGAGCTCCAGAAGATGGTCAAGGTTGTGGCCAAGTTCGCGGAAGATTACCGGCTGGAACAACTTGAAGCCCGGCAAGACGGAAATCATGCCCATGTACACGTCGAGCAAGGCGAAACGACCAAGTATCAGGGAGCGAGGTGAGCCCTTGGTGTGGTTTCGCGGCCAGAAGCTTTGTGTCACCAGTCAGTACAAGTACCTGGGAGTGGTTATCACCGACAACCTGAAGTGGAAGGAGCAGGCCCTGCGGGCTACGCGTGTCACTGAAGTCGCCACCGCAGGTTGGTACTCTTTGTGGTGTGCAGGTGAGATACAAGCTAGGTATCGTCTCATGTGCTGGAATCAACTTGTGGGAGCCAAGCTGAAGTACGCCTTCGATGTCTGGCGTGCCCCCGTATCGCAGCTCACCAAGCTGGAGGCAGCAATGCTGCGCCCCATGAGGATGATTCTCGGCATCAGCCCTAAGACAAGCAAGTGGATTACACTCTTTCTGGCGCGCTCTTTGAGTGCGGAGCGTTTGCGGCGGGCGGCGCAACTGAAGTTCTATGGACGGCTGCGTGTTCTCCCGGAGAAGCGATTTCCTGTCATCGCATCTCAAGTCAAATCCGACTGGACTGCGGAGGCCGAAGGCGCTATCAGGGACTCAATGGATCTACAACAAGGGCTTCAGGAGCTCCTAAATAGCTCAGAGAAGGACCTCGAGGGTTGGAGTTCGACTGTGGACAAGTGGGCCCTTCAGCAGGACGTCAAGATGGTGCAGCAACTGATGTGGGACAAGCGAGAGGCAGGCAGCGATCTTCCTGATGGCTGCGAGTCATCCTAAGACAAGTCTTTGGAACTAAGGAGTTCCCAAGATGGATAGCCCTTGATGATGTGCATTATAATCTGCTTCGGAGAAGGTTGCTCAGCTGCAACAACCGCCTTCGGTTGTACCGCAGCAAGTTGGTCAGTGGCATGTCCCCTCGCTGCTTCTGTTGTCATGATGATGTCAATGAGTCCCTTGCGCACTTCTTATGGGTTTGCCCCATGCATGAGGCGAGACGTAAGCAGCTGTTGCTGAGTATGCAGAGGCTCGGTGGCATGGCTGTGGGGGGGTGCTGAGGGGGATGGAGTGAGGAGGGTGGTGAGGTCGTAGGCGGTGATTTTGTGGTGGAGGATGTGTTGCTTGGGCGGGAGCGGGAGGGCTCTGTGCGGCAGGGTTGGGATGATATGTCGCCTGTGGATCAATCACGATTGTTTTGTAAGTTTTTTCAGGGGAAGTCGCGCTTCCGCAGTAACTTTAGGCTTGCTGCGTTGTTAGGGGGTACAGCGTTGCGTCCCCCTCCAAAGTTGGATGTGTTGTTTGGATCATATGTGTCTGAGTGTTGGTCTGCTAGGGAGGGTAAAAGGGAGGAGCTTGGGGTGGAGGATGGGGGCGAGGAGGTGATTGACCTCACTGAGGTTCCATCAGCTTCTGTCCCACCCTCTCCCCCAAGTGACGTTGATGTTGCGCGGCGCGGCTGTCCGCGCAGTGTGGACGTCCTGGCTAGAGAGAGGGGTTCGGGAGCGCAGCGTAGTGTCTCCGAGTTCTTCTCTTCAGCTAACACCCTCGCATCTAGCTCTTCATGCACTTCACAGCCCCCATCTGCCCCTGCTGTTGCTGTTGCTGCTATGTCTGTTTGGTGTTCTGACAATCCGTTGGGATCGGCTGACCCCGGTGACCCAATCGAGGCACATGTCCAGGATCTGGATCTGATGCTATAGTCTGAGGAAGCCTATTATTATTATTATTATTATTATTATTATTATTATTATTATTATTATTATTATTGTTATTATTATTATTATTGATAATAATAATAATAATAATAATAATAATAATAATAATAATAATAATAATAATAGTGCTTCTCTGTCAATGGCTGATGCATTTCTGCACATGCGCCTCCATCGTCTCACCCGTGAGGGGAGTACGAAGAATTGACGATAAGCTCTAATGACACCCCCGCAAGGGCAGTTCCAACACTTCCAGACGGGCCGGTATGTTCAATGAAAATACTGGTCCAGAAATAGACCGGT
>WBZZ01004563.1:42500-45000 GCA_019918135.1 Paulinella micropora
CCGAACTGACCCTCATAAGTTTGCCAAAAATCTGTTTCATCCCCCCTCAACCCAAACCACTTCCTCCCTATCCAAAGAAAACTGTGACTCCTACTTTCCCAACCTATACAAAGACGCTAATCGTGAACAAACCTACGTGCCCTTACCTGAAATGAATCGCCCACCTCTACCAACTGTCCCCTTTGACCTCAAGCCACCGTCCTTCTTGGAAACCAAAAGATCTGTGTTTGCCAAGCGTAATGGTGCAGCCCCTGGCAGAGATAGTATTAGCTACCTTGTTTACAAGAGACTTCCCACCGCTTTACTTTTCTTACACAAACTCATTATCAAGTGTTGGACAACTGACGTAGCTAATAGCTGGGCCCAAGCTGCTATCTCCCTCCTTCATAAGGACGGCGATCCACTTCAGGCCTCAAACTATCGTCCGATTGCTCTGACAAGCTGCTCGGGTAAGGTATTTTTCTCTTTGTGGTCAAAACGCCTAGAGAGTTTTTTGCTAGATAACAAGTACTTTGACAGAGCAAAACAAAAAGGTTTCCTCCGTAACGTTGCAGGATGCCCCGAGCACATTGCTACTACAAAGCTACCATCAGAAATGCAAAAGATCACTATCGCCAACTGGTCATAGCATGGATTGACCTACAAAACGCTTTTGGAAGCGTAAACCACAACTTGATCCAGTTCGCTCTCTGGTGGTACCACGTGCCCCCTATGTTTGCTCGCATAATCTTTTTATACTACGAACTCTTAGTAGCCACAATCGAAGGGAAAGATTGGTCATCAGAACCCTTTGTTTTTGCTGTTGGCGTTTTTCAAGGATGCTGCATTTCTCCTCTCCTTTTCAACATAGTTTTCAACCTACTCCTTGACCTCCTATCATCCTTGACCAAAAACAACGGTTATCATTTCAAGCATAAGACCTCAACAGATGAAGTCATCGTGCACGAAGCTGCTTATGCTGACGACCTCAAACTACACTGCCGATCCCCGAAACACTGTCAATCGTCCATCAACATGATTGACAAATTTCTGTCATGGTCCAGAACAATGGCCGCGAAACCGCCCAAATGCAAAAGCCTTGCTTTCAAATACTGGACTAAAGCCGACGACCATAAGGGTCTCAAACGATTATTGCCGATCTCGTTCCCACCTTTCGACCCCGCCCTTACTATTACTGGCAAACCGATTGACTTCATCGCTGACAAGCCTTTCAAAGACCTCGGATGGATTGTCTACCATGACCTCAGCGAAAACGAACAACGTGCAGCAATCCAAAAGAAGTTCATTCTTTCTATGCAAGCCATCGATAGCTGCTCGATCAATGGCTTTATGAAACTGTGGCTATACCAGCACTACGCTGTCCAGTCACTTGCCTGGCCATTTCTCACTTATGACCTCTGCTTATCTTTCGCCAAAACCCTTGAGAAAATTGCGACCCGCTTCCTCAAAAAATGGGCCAATATCTACAAAAGAGCTCTGGTCTCTTGCCTTTACCGCCCACGCTCGAAATTCGGTCTACAGCTCCAATCCATCGTCTCTTTTTACCAGCGACTTCAAATCAACCGTGCTCAAATGCTGAAGTACTGCCCAGATAAACACCTCTCGTCCATTTATGCGATGAACCTGATGAAACACGAAACATTTCGAACTATCTGGAAACCAGAGCCTATGCTCGAAAAGCTTGAGGCACAAGTTGATTTTGAATTCAAACATCGAGGCCAATCCGATCATCTCGGACTTGGCCATGGTCGCTACCCAAAAGAACATTCCATCACAGACCGCAAAGACAGGGTTTTAGAATTAGCTGCTGAGACAATACTTGAGACAACCACAGTGCATGACATGGACAAAGCCATGCAAGGGTGCTTCCTTCGTTTTGAAGACGCATGCCCCTTCGACCTCTCCTGGGCTCGCCTCATCGGAACCCGTAATCCCCGTTTAATCTCTTGGGTCATCAACGCAAGCACAAACTCGGTTATTACCCCCGACCTTAGACGTCTGTGGGGAATCATTCCCAACAACAAGTGTGCCCTCTGTTCTGGTCAAGCACATCTATGCCACATCCTCTCCGGTTGCCATGTTGCCCTCAAACAAGGCCGCTATACCTGGCGTCATGACTCTGTGCTCTGCACTATTGAAGCTCCCCTTCAAAAACACATCGAGAGCCATAACAAACGCTCCCCTATAGACCAAAATGAATCAAAGTCTATGTTTGTGAAAGAGGGCGAGCAGAAGCCTAAGGGACAGTCATTTCATCGACCATCCCTGCTTGACACTGCAAACGATTGGCAACTCCAAACCCAATACACCGGTTCTGAGCAAGCCTTTCCTGTCCACATTTGTGTCACTGACCTCCGCCCCGATATCGTTGTCTGGTCACTGTCTACCAAGATATGTATTCTGATCGAGCTAACGTGCCCGGTCGAGGAAAACATCCTTGACGCACGAGCCTACAAGACCAACCGATACAACGAGCTCAAATCTCAAATCGAGGACAACG
>WBZZ01004563.1:50000-62500 GCA_019918135.1 Paulinella micropora
CTACGCAGTGGTGTTGAAGCACAGTGGTGGAGACTTCCCTTCTGCTGTGTCACTTTTGGGTGTGACACAGATCGTAGATGCCTCCTCCTTTACTCACAGCAGTTGCTTGTGAGTAATGCTTAAGGCTACAAGGCTCCGAGCCACAACCCTTGAGATGTAGACTGCACTGAGGTGCTCTCCGCCGGTTTATTCGTCTCCCAGGCGTCCCCGGTCAACTCACTTACCAGATTCAAACGTTACTTTAATACAGAACGGGGGCCCTTTAACAGAGAACTGAATCCCGCGGGCCAAAACATTGTATGTACTCCTAATTCTATGCCGGCCCACCCGTTATATAATGGCAATACTTACCGTTCCGGTTGTCGGTTATCCTTGGTCTGAAGATTACGGAGTCCATACTTTACTAAGGTATTCCTCAGTCTTCATATCGTTAGGACAGTTATTAATATCAGTTATTAAATCATCGCACTATTGTAACAATCTCGAGTCGCCGCTAGTAATAAGATTTCGGGTCCGGCAGAGCCGACGTGTGATAGATTTAGATAGAGATGTGTTTTCAACTGGCCCGCAGGGCATGTGTCGTTGTAATGTACTACTAATACCCGTTACTCAGAGTCCACCTAGACAATTTACCGGTAATTTGGATAGTCTTAGTCACAGGCATATTCATAGGCCGGACAGTTATTAATACCTTTATTACTGACAAGGACACTTTCTAGAGTATTCGCGAATCATAGTCTGGAATGCCTAGAATCGAATGAGTATTACCATTCTGTAAAGGTCATAACAGCATAAATTTGTGTGACCCAAAGTCATTAAAAGTCTTTTCTTCGGTTATTCTTTACCCTTAGCGGGGTAGCTTCCCTAAACTCTGCGTTTGAGTGATAGATTACTTTGGTTATGAGCCTTGTCAAGGAGGCAAGCGTGCCAAAGCACGTATTGAGTCAAGTGCCCATATTCGAGGGCAACGACCAAAGCTTTTGGCCTTGGTCAAGCAAGTTTCAGAAGCACATGCAGTGGATATCTGTCCACGTGGCAGAGATGGTATCTGTGGCATTAGCCGACCCAGCTAAAGCCAAAAGGGATTTTCCTTACGACGAAGCAAGGGCTAAGACGGCAGAAGACTTAGAAGAGCACGACACGCCCATAAGTGATAGTGAGGAAGATGAAGAGTCAGACACCTCTCAGAGAGGAAGACAGAGACCCCAGACAAAGAAAGAAGATATCAGACAGCCAGAAGGTTGGGATAAAATGACAGCAGAACAAAAGAGAGAGTGGAAAGAGAAAGAAGCAAGGAAAAAGAAAAGACAAAGTATGAAACAACACACAAGAAGAAAGACAGCTATCCGCAAAGAGAAGAAATATTATGAAAGGATGAAAACTTTGCAGTTATGTCTGTCTGTGGCTTTTTCCAAAGACAATGTATCTAATTTCCTGCGAACACAGAAGACGAAAGGACCCATTGAAGAGTTGATAGTAGTAAGAGATCAATGGGGAGGCATTTCCGGAGCAGGTAGGTACATGTTAGAGGAAGAGTTTGAGAGAACGAGACCAAGGGCAGGTCAGAGGTATGTAGACTGGCTAAATGAATTTCTCGCAAAGAAAATCCAGCTTGAAAGTTTACGTGGGGCGCCATTTTCCGATGAGGAAGCAAAGAGAAAGCTATTTAAGAAATTGCGCTACCATCCAGCTTTCGGGGATAAATTTCAGGTGGACCACTATGATCTCCCGGCCAGACTAAGACCAAATTTCTCGGAACTATGCGAAGCATCTAGGGAAAGATGGTTAATGTGGGAAGAAAAAGAAAGACGTAACAATTTCCCTGAGAGAAAAACTCAAATTCGCAAAGACAACAACAAGAAATCTCGGGATGGCAAGCAGCGGCAAGAGACCAATCTCCTGATGGATAATAAAGGGAAAAGGGGAGACAATAAACCGGGACCAAAGACAGCTCCAAACTGGACGCTCAAAGTCACGTGTTTCGGATGTGATGCCAAAGGCCATACCATGAGATATTGTCCGGTGATTTCGGAAAAGTTCCGCAAAGAAGGAAAATTAAAACGGAATCAAACGGAAGACAAAAGCACGGAACAAGAAAAGAACGAACAAAAGAACAATTACAAAAACAAAAAGAAACCCTTTCATAAGAAAAAGAAAGCACTCACTTTGATAACAACCGGCAACGACAAAAACGAAGACGAACAAAGTGACTCTGATACAAACGTTGCTTTAATTCATATGGGGCACACTTATGATAAGAGCGATGATGATGAGGAAGAAAGAGAAAGAGATGACGAGCAACCAAGCTCACCTCATCACAAATCTACAAGTCCTCAAGCCCTTTTAAACGATACAAAGACTACACCTAGGGTAGGGAATAGACATAGTGAGAGTGGAGAAGGACGGGAAGTGCGGTTAGTATCGGCCACCCTACGAGGTCCCTCCTCACTACGGGGAGAAGGCAAGGAAGAGCGGTTAGTATCCGCCACCCCACGATGTTCCCCAGTCACCCCTAACCCTAACGAAACTCCTTTGAGGCTTGAGAGTTCTTACGGAGTCACGCCTGACACAAAATGTGCCGGAATAAACAGACGCAAAAAACCGTGTAATGTTTCCGTTGAAAAATCAAAAGGAAAAGGAATATACGCAAATCACGCGAAACGATTATCTTATGCGAGGTACTGCGGATATCACGCCACACAAGACCCAGATTATCCGGAGTTGGATTTGTCGGTAAGTCCCGTGTTGCGTCCCCCCAAATCTCCTTACTACCCAGACGAACGAGGTCTTAAAGCTGCGGCATTGGAAAAGTCTCATAAAATTACGCAAAGACTCGTTTTCGGGGAATTTGAAACTTTACGTGACACCAAAATTTCCATAAGTCCACAAGTCTCGCAAAATATTCCGCAACAACCACGCAAACATAATCCATTTTCTAGTCAGCGGACCGGCCAGAGCAGAGAAGGGAGAGAAGAGAGTGGAGTGGATGAGGGAGAGCAACGACTTGGGCCCACTTCTGTCAGCAAGTTTGGCAACCAAATAGGTCCCACCTCACAACAACTCCAAATCTCTAGTTCTAGACCAATCACAGCACTCCCACCAACACAGACAACAAACACGCAACCCATCAACCCTCCCGTCATAACCTTCAAAGATATAAATGAAATAGCTAAAATGTTGATGAATGAGTGCGTGAGGGGAATGAATGGAGAAGTGATGCGTGTCGTGAGTGGCGAGCTAGAGAGAGATGACTTTTTGACTGACATAGTAAGAGCAATAGAAGGAATGTACTTGGAGAGAGCAGTCAGACAGAGTCCCATCACTACACCTCCACAACTCACAGAAGAGAGACAAGGTGAGGGTAGAGGAGTCTCTGAGGGTGAACTAGAAACAGAGACAGAGACAGAAGGAGAGACAGAGCATGTACTGATACATGTGAGAAAAAGAGTGATGAAAAAGAGAGACATGACTGTACAGGATAGTGGAGCAAGCACAGACATATCATGCAGAGAATTTCTCGGAACTATGCGAAGCATCTAGGGAAAGATGGTTAATGTGGGAAGAAAAAGAAAGACGTAACAATTTCCCTGAGAGAAAAACTCAAATTCGCAAAGACAACAACAAGAAATCTCGGGATGGCAAGCAGCGGCAAGAGACCAATCTCCTGATGGATAATAAAGGGAAAAGGGGAGACAATAAACCGGGACCAAAGACAGCTCCAAACTGGACGCTCAAAGTCACGTGTTTCGGATGTGATGCCAAAGGCCATACCATGAGATATTGTCCGGTGATTTCGGAAAAGTTCCGCAAAGAAGGAAAATTAAAACGGAATCAAACGGAAGACAAAAGCACGGAACAAGAAAAGAACGAACAAAAGAACAATTACAAAAACAAAAAGAAACCCTTTCATAAGAAAAAGAAAGCACTCACTTTGATAACAACCGGCAACGACAAAAACGAAGACGAACAAAGTGACTCTGATACAAACGTTGCTTTAATTCATATGGGGCACACTTATGATAAGAGCGATGATGATGAGGAAGAAAGAGAAAGAGATGACGAGCAACCAAGCTCACCTCATCACAAATCTACAAGTCCTCAAGCCCTTTTAAACGATACAAAGACTACACCTAGGGTAGGGAATAGACATAGTGAGAGTGGAGAAGGACGGGAAGTGCGGTTAGTATCGGCCACCCTACGAGGTCCCTCCTCACTACGGGGAGAAGGCAAGGAAGAGCGGTTAGTATCCGCCACCCCACGATGTTCCCCAGTCACCCCTAACCCTAACGAAACTCCTTTGAGGCTTGAGAGTTCTTACGGAGTCACGCCTGACACAAAATGTGCCGGAATAAACAGACGCAAAAAACCGTGTAATGTTTCCGTTGAAAAATCAAAAGGAAAAGGAATATACGCAAATCACGCGAAACGATTATCTTATGCGAGGTACTGCGGATATCACGCCACACAAGACCCAGATTATCCGGAGTTGGATTTGTCGGTAAGTCCCGTGTTGCGTCCCCCCAAATCTCCTTACTACCCAGACGAACGAGGTCTTAAAGCTGCGGCATTGGAAAAGTCTCATAAAATTACGCAAAGACTCGTTTTCGGGGAATTTGAAACTTTACGTGACACCAAAATTTCCATAAGTCCACAAGTCTCGCAAAATATTCCGCAACAACCACGCAAACATAATCCATTTTCTAGTCAGCGGACCGGCCAGAGAAGAGAAGGGAGAGAAGAGAGTGGAGTGGATGAGGGAGAGCAACGACTTGGGCCCACTTCTGTCAGCAAGTTTGGCAACCAAATAGGTCCCACCTCACAACAACTCCAAATCTCTAGTTCTAGACCAATCACAGCACTCCCACCAACACAGACAACAAACACGCAACCCATCAACCCTCCCGTCATAACCTTCAAAGATATAAATGAAATAGCTAAAATGTTGATGAATGAGTGCGTGAGGGGAATGAATGGAGAAGTGATGCGTGTCGTGAGTGGCGAGCTAGAGAGAGATGACTTTTTGACTGACATAGTAAGAGCAATAGAAGGAATGTACTTGGAGAGAGCAGTCAGACAGAGTCCCATCACTACACCTCCACAACTCACAGAAGAGAGACAAGGTGAGGGTAGAGGAGTCTCTGAGGGTGAACTAGAAACAGAGACAGAGACAGAAGGAGAGACAGAGCATGTACTGATACATGTGAGAAAAAGAGTGATGAAAAAGAGAGACATGACTGTACAGGATAGTGGAGCAAGCACAGACATATCATGCAGAGAAGACAGATTGACGGATGTCGATGAGATAGACCCGGTAGAACTACTGACAGGTAATGGAGAAAGGGAGTTGAGTAAGTCAGGAAGGGCTAGGCTGACTGTGATAGATGGGAAAGGAAGGCCTAGAGCAGTAGAAAAGAAGATGTTACTCGACACTACCTTACCAGTTAGCATAGTCTCTACAGGACAGATGGACCACAGACACAACAGATCAGTCATCCACCAAAACGGACAGTTAGTAATACTCAAACACCCCATCCACATTAACGAGAGTGACATATTAGTAAGAGGAAGATTAACTAAGAGTATGATATATAGATGGGATGACGAATATGATGAACCATTGAAAGTCAACGAAAGATATGATCCTTTCGCAACAAGGGGGTAGAAGGGGAGGGAAGCCCCACAAATGAGAACAAAAACGAGACAAGTAAGCATGAAGTAAATAAGAGAGAGAAAGAATTACACGTAGATATAGTATTATATGAAGCTTACCCCAGAAAGTCAGACAAACCTAGAAAGATAGGAATCAAGCTTTTTCACTATGCCTGTGGGCATTATGGGTTAACAAAGATGCGCCTATTGGCAAAAATTTTGAACATTAAGTTAGTTGGTAACGAGAGCGATGTGAGATTTTGCGAATCTTGCATGATAGGAAAGTCTAAACGTTTGCCACGTTTTGCAGTTAATACAATAGAAAGAGCCCAAAAGCCAGGTATAATTCTACACATAGACACATCAGGACCGTGGGCAACTAGATCAATAGGTGGTAAACGGTATAAATTTTCGGTCACCGACGACTACTCACTGTTCATTCTTGCCTTTTATTTAGCCCATAAGAATGAGTTTGTAGATTGCTTAAAACAAGCTGTAGCCTTTTATGAGAGACAGACAGGAAACAAAGTAAAGGAAATTCGCGCAGATCAAGAATTCCATATTCCGGAGGAAGTCATTAAGTGGTGGAAAAATATTCGCTTTATTTGGAAAACCTCCGCGACAAACGATAAAGACGGGAATCCTATTGCGGAAAAAGTGAATGATATTACGGCGGGGCCTGCACGAGCAATGAGATATCACGCTAAATTACCGCCGCAATTCTGGGCAGAATTAGAACACGCAGCAACAACCATTCACAACATACTACCGGCAATTCACGGGGAACGCAAAGGAATTTCGCCTTATGAGCAGCTGTTAGGTAGAAAACCAACACTCTTTCATTTAAAACCAATAGGATGTATGGGTGTGTTACATATACCTAAGACTAAAGTGCGGAAGGGAGAGTACAGAGGGAAAAAGGTGATGCTAGTAGGATATGGTAAGAAGATAATTTCCGGAGTGAGAGATGTGAGATTTAATATTCACAAAATCGGTAAACAAGCTCATCCTCCTAAACTAGTGTCGTGGGATAATGATGACTCTGAGGGGGAGAATGAGAATGAGAACGAGCAACCACACACATCTCCACAAGCGTCACCACCCCAATCACCACCCCAATCACCACCTCAATCACCTAAGTCACCGCACAACGTCAACAACGACCACCCAACAACACACTTTGATGAAGTTGAGGGGGAGACAGAGAATGTTGATATCGATGCGAATGAGAATGAGCATGAAAATGAGCATGTGGAGAAGAATACATTGGATCACAAACATACACGCCTACACACAAGTCCAGAGCCACATTATCCACAACAATTACCCCCAGAGCACAAGATCAAGCCACAAGAGCATACAAGTGAACAAGATCCAACAGATCCACTAAAAATACATGAAAGAAGAGCATACGAAGAAAAATCACCACCATCTAAGGGATTAACGTGGGAGCAGAGTCAGAGAGTAACGGAGAGTAACATAATCCCCGGTAAAAGACAGCGCAAGGCAGTAGAAGATTTACCCCTAGCAATGAGCCCAAGAGAGAAAAGAGAGAGGCTCAAGAGCTAATAGGTAAGGTAGTAAGAGTGCCCGCGCGTGCATGGGGAGATGGATGGGCGAAGAAAAAGTACGGTGAGGGATGGGAGAGCATAGTACGAGTAGGGGTAGTCAGCAGAGTGAGTGACCCCAGAGATAGACTCGTAGTAAGAGACAGACCTCAGCCCACCCACATAGTTAAGTTTGAGGACCAAGAAGAACGGATGTTGAATTCGGAAATCCTCAAATACTCCGTGAAAGATCCCGAATACCCGTTACAAAGTCCCGCTAATATGTTTTTATGCGATGAACGTATGGTGGCAGATGAGATTCGTGATTTTTATTTGTATGTAGATATCAGAGTACCCAAAGATGTCATAGAGGAAGGTTTGACAGCTAAAGATGTTTTAGAGGGTATGAAAACAGAGCTAAAAGCTCTTCAATCCTTTAACACATACACATGGGTACCCCATAAGGAGGCAAGCAAGGCAGGAGTTAGTAAGATAGTTAGATTGACATGGGTTCACAAAGTAAAGTTAGATGAGAACGGGAAAAAGTTCATAAAGTCTCGTTTAGCTTTACGGGGAGATATGTTAACCCGGTGTTAGCTATAACCCAGATCAGCTCTTTGTTCCTTGCGCCGCGCACCATTCACTTTTATTTCTCGCCAAACTAGCTGCCTGGCACAAACACAAACTATACGGCATAGATTTTAAAAATGCATACCTAAATGCTCGTATGAATGACCCTGTTTATGCATATGCGCCAGAGAGTGTAGACAGAGAAGGGCATGAGGGGATGATATGGCGTATAGATGGTGCTTTATATGGTGCACCACAGGCAGGAAGAAGATGGTATGAGATATTAGCACCCAAGTTAGAGGAGCTAGGTTTTAGGTTGCTAGATTCAGACTTATGTATGTTTGTAGAAAATGATAAAGCTTTGAGAGAGGCGATAGTAGGGATATTTCATGTTGATGACTTGTTGTTCACTGCACCAAACAAACAAGCATATGAGCGTTTTGCGTCCGCATTAGAAAAACATTTCTCGCTCAAAAGACTCGGTATTGCCCGTGGATTCAAAGGAATAGAGATAGAGCAATCGAACGGGAAAATAATTTTGCATCAGCGAAAATATCAGCAGCAGATACTAAAAGAGGTAGGCTACGATTCTGCTAAACCCGTTAGTACTCCAGCGCAAGAACATTTCACGGAACCAATGTCGGAATCAGCTAGCTTGCGAAAATTTTCAATTCCTAGTCTAGTTGGTCGTTTGCTATTTCTCGCAAAGATGACAAGACCCGATATAGAACAAGCACTGAATTCGGCAAGTGTCATGCAAACTATCGATAAGGGAATAACTTATGCGATGTTAGGCAGAATCTTTCGTTATTTAGTTAACTCTTATCGAGGTTTAGCTTACCATGAGCCTAAGTCAGAGCAAGAAGGGCAAACCTATCCAAAACTTTCCATGTGGCCCGACGCGGCTCACAAAGTTTGTAAGAAAACAGGGAAGTCCCGCACTGGATTCGTGATCCTATGGGGCAGCGATCCAGTTGCATGGTTATCAAAGCGACAGAGTCGCATCGCCCTGAGTTCCAATGATGCTGAAATATTTGAGCAACTGAGTGCATTAGAGAGGGACTTGCACTAAAACACATTACACAAGAACTAAACATAGCCCAAAAGAGCCCGATAGAATTATTCGAGGATAACTCTCAGACAGTCTTAGCGGCAGAGAGGGGTATGTCAGGTAATAGAACTAAACACTTACCTTTAGAATTACACTTTATGCACCACCTACAGAGAGACGGTGAGATTAAGTTTGGAAAAGTAGGTACGAAGAAGCAGATAGGTGATGTAATGACAAAATATTTACCGAAAGAACAATTCGAGTATTTACTTAACAAATTTACGGTAAAGCTCAAGTAATTTCGGGATTTGCGTGTCCACTCACCTATATTTGCTTTGAGTGTTTTGTGCAGTTTGTTGCTTGTTGCAGCAGCTTTGTTTTGCGCAGGGGTCAAGAGCCGTCGAGCCGAGGCTGGGTAGCCGACTGCCACGCGAGGCCGGCAGCCGCGAGGCTTTCCCTGGCTAATTTAGCAATTTAAATTCTTTCTATCATTCTTTCTGTCCTAGAATAGGAAATCTAAATTTTTTTTTAAATTTTGCTACCCTCTACGGGAAGCGCTTGCAAATTTTTGAACACATACATACTTCATACATGTTACTGCATGACCACATATATACATACATAGAGGATGTGATGTAAATGGGAGTTGATATTTAACCTTCGGGTAACCCATAACTGATCCTCAACACTATTTTTTTTTATATTTACACACTAATATAGCCTATGACTTGCGACTAAGGGGGAGCGTTGTAATGTACTACTAATACCCGTTACTCCACCTAGACAATTTACCTGTAATTTGGATAGTCTTAGTCATAGGCAGGTTCACAGGCCGGACAGTTATTAATACCTTTATTACTGACAAGGACACTTTCTAGAGTATTCGCGAATCATAGTCTGGAATGCCTAGAATCAAATGAGTATTACCATTCTGTAAAGGTCATAACATCATAAATTTGTGTGACCCAAAGTCATTAAAAGTCTTTTCTTCGGTTATTCTTTACCCTTAGCGGGGTAGCTTCCCTAAACTCTGCGTTTGAGTGATAGATTACTTTGTGTGTACCTGAAGCAGTAGGGGGGGGGGGGGGCACCTACGCCAACCACGGTGGCACCGCGCTGCCGACCCCGCCTCGCCGCGCTGCGAGGCGGGGTTGGCGTAGGGTGCCACTTTACAGTTTATTAATATTAATACAACAGAAGCTTATATAACTTGATTTTAAACCAACATTATAGTTTTTAATCATCTATTAATAATAATGACTCAAGTTCACTAGTACTGTAAACTTAGTAAACAGAAAGTATGATGTCACCACGTAGAAGTTTCCGACTCCCGAATCATTATTTCTTCGCAGGCTCACTTTGGAGAACGCAGTGACCTACTCAGTATCATAGTATTGTCATTGGACAAGTTAATTAGATCCTAGTTCAAGTTCACTATAGCATAACCGTATAGACACCGGGTAGCTTCACTCTCCGGTAGTAAGTCACGTACTTACTATATTTAGTAATCATCCAAGTTCTGTATTAGCATATTTTCTCAGTGGTATTAATACTGGTGGCGACTTGCCTTTATGTTCATATATTACCAATTTGGTCGGAGGTTGGTTTCCTTTTTGGTTCTTTTGAATCTCAGTGAAGTCTCAGCAAAATGTCTCAGTGATAGACAACTTGGCTGTGATCCCGGAGCCTCTGGTTAACAGGCTCAGTAGTTTCCCTCAGTGACCCGGACTTTCATTTTTCCCAACTAGTTATGAGCCTTGCTCTCTCTCTCTCTCTCTCTCTCTCTCTCTCTCTCTCTCTCTCTCTCCATTGGACAAGTTAATTAGATCCCGGTAGTAGTCCACTACAGCACTGTAACTGTATTAACTTGATATAGACACGGTCACGGTAGCTTCACTCTAAGTATTTAATACCGTTAGTAATTATTCCTGCATTACCATATTTTCTGGTACTGGTGGCGAATTACCTTTGTGTTCATATATTACTACGTGACCAATTTGGTGAGGTTAGTTTCCTTTTTGGTTCTTTTGAATCTCAGTAAAGTCTCAGTACTTGAAATGGTGGCAGAAAACTATGATCCCGGCGCCGGGAGCCGCTCCGGTTAACAGGCTAGTTTCCCTACCCGGACCTTCATATTTCCCAACGATTGTATTGTTGTAGTAGTAATCATAGTACTAAGTTAATAACTCTTTGAGTCTGAACTGAATGCCTCGCGAGCCCTTTTCTGTTTCGAAAGCTGCTTGTCCATAGCAGTGACTTCTCGTCACACTGCGAGATAAAACGCAAAATGTGTGCTGTCCTTCACACCGTAAGCATCTTGATGGCATAAGCGGGGTTATCCAGTTTATTGTATATCCCGTTTAAACAGGATATTGTATCCCGGTCCGAGGCTAAGTCGTCGTTGAGAAATGATGATTTTGTTCAGTTTGAAAAACACTGCCACATATGTGGCAATGATCCACAAATGTGGCGCTCGCCGGGTTATGAGTTAAAACTACCGTAAATACCGGCTATATTAATCCCATCACCTAATTAACTTCCTAAGAAAAGTCGTTAAGTGGAAAAAACAGAGCTAACCACACATGATAAATTTGCATTGGTGCCACCAATGCCACCCAGACTAGTAATTCACACCTAGTTTCACTGTCACTCTCTTTCTAGTGTCAACGATTTTGATGTATGAAGAACACTTGCTTCTCTTTAGCACTTTAAATATTAACACAACAATACTAAGGCGGAAAAAATAAAGTCGGAAAGAATAACATCCAGGAGTGGAAAAAATAAAGTCAGGATTTGCTTTAAGACTAGAGAAAACGTAATAACTCGGTTGGAAATCAAGACCGCTGCTTGAGTCGACTTAATATTAATACATGTGTAGTATGGTACACTTCTTATAAATCAAGCAGCACCTTGACTTTTGGTCGAGTTCTTACGTTTTCTCTAGTATTAATGCAAGTCTGGACTTTATTTTTTCCACTCCTGAATGTTATTTTTTGCTACTTTATTTTTTCCATCTTAGTAGTATTGCTTGCCTTCTGTAGAGATCAAGGCCAAGCACCGATATAATGCATTGCTTGAAAATATATAGTGTAATTTACAACCATCCGCTTACGATCATTCGCAAACCATCCGCTAAAAAAAACCATCCGCAAAAGCGGATAGAAAATCCTTGCACGTCAATACTTTTTGTGAAACCTAAGCCACCTACACGCTGTGTGTTGTTAGGATAAACATCTACTTTGCTGTTTTGCTACTTGTTGTTTTGTTATTTTATAATTTGCTGTTTTGATAATTTTAGTAGTTTTGCGAGGTTTTGCTTAGCTATTTTGTTTTTGTGTTCGATATGGTGCTATATGTATTCAGTTTTAGTAAATGCCATGTGTTGTTTTGCTATTTGCTTTCTGTTCGATATGGTGCTGTACATTATATATATATATATACAGAGAGAGAGAGAGAGAGAGAGAGAGAGAGAGAGAGAGAGAGAGAGAGAGAGAGAGAGAGAGAGAGCAGTGGATGGCTACTATTGCTCGATCTCAGGCGACGTTGAGTACTATGACAAGACGTCTTCAGAGTATGGACGCGCCAAACCACCTAGCAAGATATACATATATATATATATATGTATATATATATATATATATATATATCTCATATATATATATATATATATATATCTCATATAT
>WBZZ01004563.1:87500-90000 GCA_019918135.1 Paulinella micropora
GGTGCCATCTATCTATCTATCTATCTATCTATCTATCTATCTATCTATCTATCTATCTATCTATCTATCTATCTGTCCACATTTGTGTCACTGACCTCCGCCCCGATATCGTTGTCTGGTCACTGTCTACCAAGATATGTATTCTGATCGAGCTAACGTGCCCGGTCGAGGAAAACATCCTTGACGCACGAGCCTACAAGACCAACCGATACAACAAGCTCAAATCTCAAATCGAGGACAACGGATGGACCTGCCACCTTCGACCAATCGAATGCGGGGCTCGCGGCATGGTATCGTTCTCTGTTCATCGATGTTTCCGCGCCTTGGGTTTTTCCCATCCCCAATCCAAATCCCTTTGCTTCAAGCTATCTTCCTGCGTAGCTCGTTGCTCTTTGCGATTTATCGCTCCTGTGCAGTCAAAAATTGGACTAATCTTCCTCTAGTCCGTATTGGTGACTGCATTCCATCATAGCCGTCCAGTGTTGCATAGCCCGGGCTAGGTCCCTGCGGGGGTTTAGGCCTCATACAATGTCATCATTGTAGCTTGCGCAAGCTTACGGTGCTCAAAACACTTGGACTAACGGCTTGAACGGCTTCCTTTTCTTTCTCTTCTTCCTTGTCCTCCTCAAGACCCCACTCTCCATTTTGCCTTTTTCTTCAAACCCCTTGGAGAAGATTTTGCTCATGTCCACCCTTACGAAGATCCTTCGAGCCTCCTCTAAAAGAAGAGTCCAAAAGTGCACGTCCATCCGGACTATAAGTCACAACCCGGCATTGTCAACCCGGATTCCACCCACAGTGTTGACGCCGAGACATACTCTCATTTCGTCCAAGAAGTGCCCCGAAAGAACCAATCGAAAGAAGAAAGCACCTGATTTTGCCATCAACACCAAGCGTATGGAAAGACATTGAAGAAGAACTCCAATCCGCCCTCCCTCTCATCCTCCCCTTATCTCTCATCCTGCATTCCGTCATAGCCGTCCAGTGTTGCATAGCCCGGGCTAGGTCCCTTCGGGGGTTTAGGCCTTTACACAATGTCATCATTGTAGCTTGCGCAAGCTTACGGTGCTCAAAACACTTGGACTAACGGCTTCCTTTTCTTTCTCTTCTTCCTTATCCTCCCACTCTCCATTCCTAGATTGCCTTTTTCTTCAACGTCCTTCCTCCTCTTCTTTTTCCAGAACACAGTCTACCCGTGATTCCCATCCCGGATACATGCACAGTACACAAATTATTGTTTGATGTGAAACTGCGTTCCTTTGCAAGGACTACATTCCTTTGCGACATCTCATCTATCTATCTATATATCTATCTATCTATCTATCTATCTATCTATCTGTCTATCTATCTATCAATCTATCTATCTATCTATCTATCTATCCTGGAGACGGTCTCTGCCACTGGCAACTCAGCCTAGGGTTCAGATCTAACTATCTCCTACAATGACGATTGTGTGTCCGCCGTTAATCGCGCGCAGCGCAAGGGCTAAACAGGCAACCAACTCCTGACCATGGCTGATGAAGTCGGGGCGTGATGCAAAGGGTTGATGAAGTCGGGGTTGTAGAAAGGTAACTCACAACGAGCGTGAACTCCTGAAACCTCGACTTGCTCATGGCATCATCTCCTTAGGGCACGCGCTCCTGGGGAGTGTTCTAGTGTTGTCCCGTATAGTTCAAAAGGGCTCGGCTACCTTTCGGCTTGAACTGGGCACAGACACCAACCACAGCGAGACAGTGGTTGGTGTGCAGCTTGGCCGGTGCTGAAAGTTCTTGTCCGGGGGTAGTATAGGAGGCCATGGCTTTTCAAGCTAAGCCACGCCCATAGATTAAACATTAAACATATCTATCTATCTATCTATCTATCTATCTATCTATCTATCTATCTATCTATCTGTCAGACTGCACCAATGCGGGGCCTCGTCGCCATTCCCAGCCCGTTACCCAGTCGCCAACTGGTGGCGGGGTGGACTAGTCGCCATTTCCAGCCCGTTACCCAGTCGCCAACTGGCGGCGGGGTGGAATGGATGCCCATGTCTTCGGATATGCAGAGCTGATAGACCAAACATATCTATCTATCTATCTATCTATCTATCTATCTATCTATCTATCTATCTATTTATCTACCTATCTACCTACCTATCTACCTACCTGTCTACCTACCTATCTGCCTATCTATCTATCTATCTATTTATCCATCTATCTATCTATCTATCTATCTATCTATCTATCTATCTACCTATCTATTTATTTATTTATCTCTCTCTGTCTCTCTCTCTCTCTCTATATATATATATACATATATATATATAATATATATATATACATACATATAGCTTCGCGATAGCGGGTTGGTGGCACCCGACGCCGAGCTGTATGGACAGCGCTGGTCTCTATCTATCTATCTATCTATCTATCTATCTATCTATCTATCTATCTATCTATCTATCTATCTATCTATCTGTCTGTCTGTCTATCTATCATCTATCTATCTATCTATCTAT
>WBZZ01004563.1:97500-108276 GCA_019918135.1 Paulinella micropora
GTGGAATGTACGAATGTGCAACGCTGATAGATCAAACATACCTATTTACATACCTACCTATCTATCTACCTACCTATCTATCTATCTATCTATCTATCTATCTATCTATCTATCTATCTATTCATCTACCTATCCATCTATCTATGTGTGCGTTGCAGTCTGCCGCGTGGTTTCCGCGGCGCGCCATACGGGCAGCTGCGCATTCTCACTGGCATTCCTGTCTCAAATGCCTACTTTATTATTTAATAGAAAATGCTTGAAGTATGTGAAAGATCAAAGGACCGATCGTGCGACGACAGAGTCAAGTGATATTAATAGCTCAAAACCAGAGTCTACTTGACTAAAACTGAATTAATAATTCTATGGGAATAACGACACATGCCCTGCGGGCCAGTTGAAAACACCTCTCTATCTAAATCTATCACACGTAGGCTCTGCCGGACCCGAAATCTTATTAGCGAATCGAGATTGTTACAATAGTACGATGATTAATAACTGCTAACTGTCCTAACGATATGAAGACTGTGACCGGGTAATTACCTAATCAACGTAAACCCCGAGCCAATCAAGGCTCTGATTCTGATTCTGAGGCTCATAACCTTTAAGCAATTAATGTTTTGCGGACCTTCATACAGAGGTTAGTAGGGTTCTTGGCGGTGAAGGCAAGTGCCACAGTCCGGTCACAGTATTAATAAAGAGACAGGTCTGAATGCAGAGACAATCTTTAATCAGTCATTGCCCTTTGTGAAAGGAAGGAAAAGTGCCACGTCACTACTCACAACTTGCCCGGAACTACACTAGC
Source organism: Paulinella micropora (assembly GCA_019918135.1). NCBI lineage: Eukaryota > Cercozoa > Imbricatea > Euglyphida > Paulinellidae > Paulinella > Paulinella micropora. Next base: position 98,303 of record WBZZ01004563.1, read on the forward strand.
TAGATGCTGGTTCAGACACTTCAGAAAATAAGACGAATTACTTAATAAAGGTAATAGTATGGAAATACTAAAGTTCAGGACTGAAATTAAGTAATAGTGACAAAAAGTGTAGGCATCACCCCCCGGATAGCCGGTAAAAAGTACCTTTTCCTGGTGACAGCTGCACCAGCTTGTTTTTCAGTATTATTTGTCCGGATTGGACCTGATGCCATTTTATTCCTGGTCTGTTGCCGTTTTCCTTTTTGGCTTCACTGAGCTAATATAACGAGACATCATTCTCGTTCTTGAGGACTGTGTTTGGTTGTATTACCGACTTTTTACGAGCTATCGTTGGGGGCATTACATTTGGAGTCCACATCACTAGGGTGATTTCTTTCTGCTTTGCCACACAGGCAACAGAGTGAATTTTCACTGACCTGTCTCACACGGGGACGTCAGACGAAAACAAATACTCCAACACAGCTCCCTCATAACTCTTTCACAAAACAAATAATTTGATTGGTCTCAAGCAGGTGTCTCGTACCCTCTAGCCCAATCAGTATCTGTGTGCTCACAAGGAGACATCAGATGCAAACTCTCTGTCGTTCTCAGTGCTGTTCTCACACAGTGACCAAGAAGAAGGAGGTGGACAGAAGAGTGAAGGAACACACACAAAACACAAACAAGCATAGGGACAGGAGCACAACACTCTACCTTTCTAGTTTGTGCATTTATCTGCATTATCTCACACATACGTCAGAGTATTTTTGCAAATCTCTGATCGTTTTCTAAAAATAGGTCTGAGAACCTATCCGACCGACTGTCGACTTCTCAAGGAGAGCTTTTCTAGCTTCTCTATTACTATCTGTGTGTAGGTCCAAGTGCCTCATACTAGATACAATATAGAAAAGAAGGAGGAGAAAGTAATCTGAGTAAGGAGAACAAGAAATCGGAGAAAGTCTCAAAGACTATTTTTCTCAAACAATAACAAACATACAAACAGTGTTTCATAGAGGACAGGGAATCTTATCCTACCCTCTCTATTAGTTTCTCTCTTCACTAGTCAATCGACTGAAGGAGAAACAGAACACAAACGAACAAAAACCAAACATAGGAGCTGACACTGTCCTGTTGATCACTACTACCGGCTATCCGGGGGGTGATGCCTACAGTACCCCCTCCCGATTTTATGACGGAAATAGCATTTTCGTCATACACCTTCTGATTTCTTTCTGCAAATAGTATGCGCTATGGAGTCATGCCACACAGCGCATCGACCCACGGATAGACGCTAAAAGACGATAAATATATCCTCATACGGCACGTCAAAGCGGATTCTCTAGCCTTTCTTGTAAATTTTGAACTCCTTCCCCTCAATTTCTTTTTTTTTCATTTTTTTTTCCGGCAGTATGTCAAGAACAAACGTACAATTAATAAAAAAATACAAGCAACGTGGTGCTGTAGTACGATTCCCCCTTTGATCTCCTTCTTCTTCTTATCACTATCATTATTATTATCATTATTATTATTATTATTATTCACAGGGAGATCGTAAGTACATTGTCCTTTTTAATGACATACCCTTGTATAAGGCGGATATCCTATGATATAGTATTAGGGGGCCAGTCCTAATAGCTATATCCGAAGTCGAGGTGTATGTACCCGACCCTGCGATATACCGACACAAGTAGAGATTGACCGTGCTCAGGTACGACAGTATATAATCTATCGTAAAAAATAATTTAATGAAAGTTTCAGAGAAAATTTCATTTTCGAGAACATCATCCCAGGACTTGGAAAGGGTCATACCCGGGAACACCATCGCTCAATACACTAGCGATCCCCGTATACGGTGTAGTATCATCGTCGATCGACCTTTCGCACTCGTCTGTTGCGATCGAATGCCAAGTTATATCACTGAGTCTTTTTAATATTCATATTGATAACTGATGATGCATGATCAAATCATGATACGCCGTGGGCAATCAATCAGTTTATTTGAGACGCATAAAGAAAAATAGTTTCTTTGTCACTGCCTTCGTCGTCTGGCGCGGATTTCTTTGCCTGGTGGAGGACCACCAACAAAAGTCAGATCGAACTTTGACTGTTCGAGAATGTCCCAGATCTTATTAGGGATTCCGCCCAACGATAATTCAAAAGGGACATCAAGCACTCCTCTTGGCAGTGTCTGAATGGTCCACGCAGTGTAATCCTTGTCTCTGGGAGTAATTGTATCATCCCATGCCTCGAGACTTTTTGCGTCTTTATATACTGGCAGGTAATGTCTTGCCTTTGGATCCTCAACCGGGTCCATACTCTCCAGAACTGGAGTATCGGTTGTACTATTTTTGCGGCTGATGATATTTTGAGTGTCCGTGTGACACGCATCTGTCGTGGGACCGCCACGACCCGCATCAAAACATTTTTCACCCATGCGATGATTGCTATCGCATCGCCTTCCTTCCATCGCTCATGGACAATCTCAACGTTGCCCGCGTTTGGGTCAGTGTCCGTTCCCTCCTCCTCCTGGTGGACGTTCTATATCCTATTATCAAACACAGCACAGCTCCTCGGCAAACTGGTCTCTGATCCAGAAGAGAGAAAGAAGATACAGCATATCAAGTTTGGGGACACACACACCCACCTTGAATTACTCGATGCTATCTTTGGGGTGTACACTCAAACCCTGATTTGGGAACGTACATACGGCCCACGATGTGAGTGTTACCTCCAGTACACAAACCCAAGAGCAACTGCCAGATTCCTCGCGACTGGTCAGGAGGCAGTCGATGTAACAAAAATGAAGACCAATCTGGGTTCGAAAAACTCGAGTGGCATATTTCATTTTTTTACAATGGAAATAAAGGCCTTGGAGGAGGGGAAGGCAGAGATGGAAAAAAGCATTAAGGCAGCAGGAGAAACTCATCCTGTGATTGATGAGTTAGAGAAGACTGACAGAGTTCTGACCAAGATCAGACTGTTGATGGGTGCGTTACTGCACAAGGAGGCATGGAAGAGATGGATTCCTACCAAGGATCACTCTGTCCTTAAATCACTTAGTAACGCACCACCGGTCGCCAACAAAGCAGGTGTTGACCAATATGTGGAGAAATATAATTTTCTCAGATCTGCTTCTGAATTGGTGGCCTTTATCACTCATGCTCAAAAGCTGGTGATATCTGAGAAGAAGAAGGCGAAAGAGAATGAGGAGTTCGAGAAGACGATGAGACTGGAAAGAATGAAAGCAAAAGTGAGTGGTGCAAAGACACACCCTCCGACATATTTGACCCCACCAGCTCCTGCCCCACCAGCCCCTGCACCCTCGGGCTCAACTACGGTGGTGGTCACAAACACGGAGAAGAAGGACAGACAGAACATCATAAATGCCTTCAAGGGGAAGAAAGGAGGAGTGGCAAGTCTCATGCTATATGCCAAGACGAGCTCAGACAAAGACTCTGATGCTTCGCTTTTGAGCAAGCTCAAAGAGATCAATGCCTGCATGAAGGCTTTTCCTTGCGACGAAACGCAGGAATACGAGGCCCTTGTTACTGTTTTTGACCAATCTCTAGTCTCGGAGGGATTTGATCTGACACAGTACAAGTTTTTGAGAAAGAAGGAGGAGATTAAGAGAAACAATGCAACAGGCCTAGACGCTCAGTGTGAACTGGCGGTGGCCACACTCATTTCATATTTTCAATCTCATGGATACCAGCATCTCTGCACTGGTACTCTCATAGGATTTGAAATCTTTGAGACAGTGGCGATGAGTTTGAGGAGTGCTGTTGGCTTGGCGGCGACCCTTACGGAGGTAGTTTCCTCCTATGGGCTATTCTATGGCCGCAAGTCGATCATCCTCTATTTCTTTTCGGCGTTACACACAGTTAACCCGAGTAAGCTTACTCAGCTCATACAACAATGCTCGACGTTTAGCTCAGTGAAGTCCAAGAACTTCCTCGAGACACACGTGTTCGAAAATACGGTTCAAAGCGTTGCTCCGTCAGCACTGTTTCAAGAAGTGATGAGTGCATGCTCAAACATGGACTCGCTCACGGAGGCACATACGGCACAGGCAGGCGGTGTACCTGTTGGCGCACAAGCCACGTACACAAACAGAGTTGCCGGTTGGAAGAGACAGAGAGAGCCAGACCTGAAGACCGCATGTTGGAGGTGGTTCGCGGGCTTGCAGTGTAAGGCACAGATGGAGAACAGAGACTGCTCTTTCAATCATGATAGGCAGAACCCAACAGCAAGGGCAAATTTTCTGAGCAGGACGGAAGGCAAGGAACCGGGCCTTTTCAATATGCTTCAGATTGCCGCTGTGAACGAAGGTTGGTATGCCAATATGTGTGATGATGAGGAGTTACGAGAGGCAATCATTACCTACATGAAGAGGATGAAGGAGAAGAAGGAGGAAAGGGAGAGACAAAAGAACTTAAAGGCCTCTCAAAGAGGACGAGAAGGAGGAGCAGGAGCAGGAGGACGAGGAGGAGGAGGAGGAGGAGGAGGACGAGGACGAGGAACATGGAGAGGAGCCTCGAGGTGGCAGGGAACCCCTCAGAGAGGAAGAGGAGGAGGTCGGGGATATACCCCTTATGGAGGGAGAGCTGTTCGAGCTCCAGCCCCCCCACCCAGAGGAGGAGGAGGCTCGTTGGCAAGCTCCAACCCGAATTTCGGTCGAGCTCAGGCCTACAACACTGCCTCGGAGACCGATACGTCATCCTACCCGGACACTACTCAAGGTAATCGTTTCGATGTGGTGGAATGACTGGAGGGGGAAGAAGAGAGGAAGGAGAAGACTGTGAAGTTTAACCCTAAAGTCACAGTGCTTTCTAATGCTGTTGTGCAGACTGGGCCAACGCTTCCTCTATGTGAAAACAAAGATGTGGGTACACAGAGACTGCAGCCCCAAGGTAGTCTCATACCCGTTCATACCGCACGGTTACCAATGATAACTGATGCAAATAGGAAGGCGAGACTTGCGATGGAGGCGAGGAGGCCAATGGCAGACGTATCGCCTCGGCCAAGCAAACAACCACGAACAGACTCAATGTCTACGGTCGCGGCGGGTGGCGAGCAAAAAGACAATGTGTGTACTCAAGTACCACAAGACAATGTCGCTCAAATAGTAAACGCACCAGTACCGCAGAATAATAAAAATGTTAATGAGGTGAAGCAGGAGGAGAAGAAGGAGGAGTTGAAAAACTTAGAGACAAGACTCCAAAATTTGGAACGTAAAGTTCTTGTTCTCGCAGCCAATATACACAGGCCCGATGCTCTGTGTTATACGGAACTTTATTGTAAAACATTGAAGACAATATTAAAAGTTGGTAATGATACGATGGCGAATATTAATATTGTCGGCCGGAAGTTTTAAAATCGATACCGGGACTGGGTGGACGAAATATGAAAAATTCCACTGGCACTCTCAAAGGAGTGAGCAGCCGGACGGATATCACGGGAATCATCACACTGACCTTTAAATTGAAATCCGCACGAGTACACCGTATGGACCTCTATGTCGTCCCCGGTTACCACGGGTCAATATTACTATCGTATGACCAATTGGCTACGATGGGGGCTGTGATTGATTGCGCCGCACGGCGAGTGATATATGGAGTAAAAAGAGGAGAAGAGAACGATATTGATCCCTTCAACGCTACTGACTCTTATGAGGCTTATGAGCTGAGTCTAGCGACGGATCACGAAAAGATGGCCATCGCACATGAGGCACTTGAGGTATACGTTCACCCCCATGTCGTAAGACCGGATGAACTGTCCTAGACCGACAATTGGGAACCCCAAGTGTGCACTGTCACAGTTCCGACATGCCATTGGGACAAAAAGTCTATTGATGACTTAATCGAGAAGCGAAAGGAGGAGATTATATGTGTCGCACAAAGAAGCCCGTCGTTGGCGAGATTCGCGGAAGGAGTAGGAACAGATGTCCATATTACTAACGGATACTGTGTCCATGCGAAAGTAGGAGAAGAAAAAAGGGAGGCGTTTGTACCAAGGAGAACGGGGCGAATCCCGGATACTCCACCAGAAACTATTAAAAGTTTTATTAGTGATTTCTGGGGTGACGAGCCCACGTGGCCGCGTTCACTGTCTGAAGTGAAGAAATGCTTACGGACTTTATTCGAAAATAATAAGCCGTATACTATTATCCTGCCATATAATGAGAAGGCGATATGGGCGCAGGAAATAAGGGACCGGCTTATTGATCATCCTATACCGGTACCCTCTCGCAAGCAACAGCTAGTGGTGGCTTGTCGTATGGGAACTCGTGAGCAGAGCAGTGCATACAAGCGGAAGCTCAGAGACCTCGACAAGTTGAAATTGATACCGCAAGCATTCACATGCTTTGATGGTTTTTACACCCGTAAGGCTCCTTTGCAATACGCGAGACTCATTGACATGCTGGTGGAGCTCGGTAAAGATGATGAGCCGGACACGGTCACGTATGAAAAGACGGGCCTAGATGATGTCTCGGAAGAGGACTTAGGCTTGGAGGAGGACAGAGAACCCCTCAAGCAACATAAGCAGATGTCTGATGAAGATTTTCAAGAGGCGGCGCGGAAAATATTGGAAGAAGGAGTAGGCACGGAGAAGGAGAAGGAGCTTTTAAAAGCCAAATTAGAGGCGAACAAGGAAATTTTTGACCCTCCACATGCAGGTGGTGTCAAGCCTGAAGATTTCACTGCGGTTATTTACAAAATACCGGGTGCGGAGCCGTCACCGGCACCACGAAGGGCGAATTTGAGTATACATGAGGCGAAGATAGCGGAGGAGCTAGCAAGACAGCTGCTCAATGAGGACTTTATTGAGAGATCAGCATCTCCAATAGTCTCACAACCGAGAATAGTGCCGAAGCCAGGAGGAGAATGGCGCCTGACAGTTAACTATGCTCGTGTTAACAAGGTGCTGGAGGAAGAGAGAAATCCTCTCCCGACATTAGAAGAAGGAAGGAGAGTACTGCGGAATGCAAAATTCTATTCGGTCATTGACCTTAAGAATGGCTTCTGGCAGATACCACTGGAGGAAAAGTCCAGATGGCTGACGGCGTTTGTGGTGGGTATGGAAATATACCAATGGAAAGTGCTTCCGATGGGCCTCAAGCAAGCCCCAGGACTTTTCCAGAAGGCGATGCAGAAGATGTTGAGCAGTCAGTACGATGATTTGTCTGACGGTGGCTTTATGAGAAGGCGGGGACAGAAGGCGGGAGAATATGCATTTTGCTATATCGATGACATTATCGTATACTCTAACACAATGGAGGAGCATATCGATATGCTCCTCCATTGTGTTATTCAGGCGCATCGGAGCTTTTGGCCTGAAGTGCAATCTAAAGAAGTGTCAACTTGCCAAGACGAGTGTGACATACTTAGGGTACGAGATCTCCCATAATCGAGTCTCGATATCCAAAGAGAAGAGGGAGGAGATTATGAATCGACCGATACCGAAGAACCGCACTGAATTGCACTCATTCCTTGCGATGGCGCAATACTATAGCCAGTTTATACCCGATTGGGGTGCAACACGGGCTAAAGTGGAGAAAATGATAGATTTTGGAGACTTTGAGAAGTGGGACGAAGATGCTTTGCAAGCGTTTCATGCGCTCAAAGATCTCATTTACAAAGACCCGAAAGACGGAGGACTGGTGTTAACGATGCCCGACTTTACGAAACAATTCGTAGTCGATACAGACGCATCTAAGTTTGCGATTGGGGCTGTATTACAACAAAAGGATGAGGAGAAGAAATTACGCCCAATCATGTTTATTAGTAGGAAGTTGTGTGCGGCCGAGAGAAACTATTGCACAAGGCAAAGAGAGGCGTTGGCGGTAGTATGGGCCCTCAAGAGGCTCAGAGAGTATTTGTGGGGAGGACCTCAATTTACTGTCAGAACTGATCATCATAACCTGTTATGCTTGATGAATCATGAACAGACGGGACGGCTGGCGCGGTGGCAAGCGTTCTTGTCTTGTTTCGATTTTACAATGGTCATCTACCGGGAAAGCGAAATGTGGTCGCTGATAGCCTCTCTAGGCTAGAGTTTAACTCAGAAGTATCGGCGTTGGTGTCCACGGTGGAGATGGAAGACTTGTCCACTGACAAGGTATGAGGTCAGCCACATTGAGGCGATGGAGATGGCGAGTGGAGTCCGATATGACCGCACAGGTCTACGGTACAGTCCACAAGGCCCGGATCACGGGATATGTTGTGAGCTACATACCCAGGAGGACGCTGAGTGGTCCTATGAGGTATATGAGAATGCGAAGGCGAACATAAGAGAGGAAGAGGAGACGCAGGAAGTTTATGCGGAGCCTCCTCAAGAGCGGAGAAGTGACCTAGACGATGACCCGGAAAGAATCGGGGTACGGCTAGAAGATGGTACTATCCATATAGCCTCGCCTACCGCATGGAGGCAACAACAGGCTCAAGATCCGGAGTTTAAAGAACTGATACAGTTATATCAGAACCCGGATGAGCTACGGATGACGAAAGCGATCAAAGATCAGATGAAGGAGATGGGATGGAGAGATGGTCTACTGTGGTACAAGGGCCTTCACGGTCGCTATGCGTCACAGCCGGACAAATGGACCCTTTGGGTACCGGAGAGTCTGAGACGATTTATATTTGTCGCAGCCCACAATTGCCCACTTTTGGCGCATCCGGGTCGACAACGAACTCATATGTTCGTAGCGAGGCGATTCTGGTGGAAGAAGATGAAGGAGGAGATAGATCAGGCGGTGGATGCATGCATCCCGTGCAAGATAAACAAAACACCACTGAAGGCAAATTTCGGCCTGATTGGCGAATTTCCTCTTCATGCGGGGATGTTTGAGTTTATACATATTGATCATGTGGGACCTTTCCCAGAATCGAAGGATGGTTACAAATACATCCTCACGGCTATTGACAGAGCCACCAACTATGTGTGGATCATCCCTGTCAAAGACGTCACCGGCAAGACGACGGCCGAGGCGCTGATCGATAGGATCATCTCACAGATCGGAGTACCAAGAAAGATATGTTCTGATCGAGGCTCGGACTTTAATAACGAGGTCATCGACAAACTATCTAAGTATTACGGGATGAAATGGCAATATGTTACTGCCTATAACCCGCGAGCAAATGGGAAAATCGAGCGGGTACACAGACCCCTCAAAGCCTCGCTAAAGATGTATTGCACGAAGAAGGAGAATCAAAGAGCATGGGTCGAGGCAGCACCATCATTTGCGTTTGCAATGAACTGTCTACCCTCTACGGCGTTAGGAGGCTCGAAGGGCTCAATCTCGCCATATCAGTTAGTATATGGGCGTGAGCCTGATATCCCGACTTCGCTCCTTCACCCAAAAGACACTTGGGCGGATGCGGATGAGTTGTTTGGGATGAGACTTAGAGTGAAGATGGAGGCGGAACAAATAGTCAGGGCGCATAGAGAGGCGGAGCGCCGAAAGACTGATGCTGAAGGGGTGCGACAAGCGCACTTGGATCAGATCAAATTCCAGGTCGGGGATATTGTACTATTGTACCATCCTCAAGTCCCGAAGGGAGTCAGCTCTAAGCTGTTCACTCACTGGAAAGGACCTTATCAGATTATGGAACAGACGGGACCTCTGAATTACAAGATCAGGGGTAGAGGGAAGGTGCAAATTGTGAATGTAAGAAGGCTGATTAAGTATGATCCCTTCTTACTGGAAGATGAATCCGTTGAGGAGGCGTTAAAACGGATGAAGGATGATGATTTTGGGTGCCGCCCATCCACAAGGAGGCTGGCATAGACCAAGACGATGCTTATCGGGCACCGATAGCTGAGAAGGAGGAGAGTGAGGTGGACAGCAAGGAGAAGACTGACCGCATAAGCGCGGCGGGGACTCAGTCCAAGTCTCCGCGAGAGCATAGCGGAAAGAAGGAGAAGATCACAGAGGCGCAGCTAAGGAGAGCGAGGAATGATCTTATCAACGACCAACCGAGGAAGGCGATGAGGTT